>JBBPBP010000253.1:24028-70137 GCA_037974735.1 Cicer chorassanicum
AGTACATTTGTGTCATTGGTTGAACATTTAGGTCATTTTCGTCCTCCCAAGGCTTATTCCCGTCCATTTAGGGTTTTTAACGAATCTTGTGCATCCAATAAGTGATTGTGTCATTGGTTAAACATTTAGGTCATTTTCGTCCTCCCTAGGCTTATTCTCGTATAATTAGTGTTTTTAACCAATCTTGTGCATCCAATTAGTGATTTTGTGTCATTGGTTGAACATTTAGGTCATTTTCGTCCTCCCAATGCTTATTCTTGTCCAATTAGGGTTTTTAAACAATCTTGTGCATCCAATAAGTGATTTTGTGTCATTGGTTGAACATTTAGGTCATTTTCGTCCTCCCAAGGCTTATTCTGGTCCAATTAGGGTTTTTAACCAATCTTGTGCATCCTATAAGTGATTTTGTGTCATTGGTTGAACATTTAGGTCATTTTCGTCCTCCCAAGGCTTATTCTCGTTCAATTAGGGTTTTTAACAAATCTTGTGCATCCAATAAGTGATTTTGTGTCTTTGGTTAAACATTTAGGTCATTTTCGTCCTCCCTAGGCTTATTCTCGTCCAATTAGGGTTTTTAACCAATCTTGTGCATCCAATAAGTACATTTGTGTCATTGGTTGAACATTTAGGTCATTTTCGTCCTCCCAAGGCTTATTCTCGTCCAATTAGGGTTTTTAACCAATCTTGTGCATCCAATAAGTGATTTTGTGTCATTGGTTGAACATCTAGGTCATTTTCGTCCTCCCTATGCTTATTCTCTTCCAATTAGGGTTTTTAACCAATCTTGTGCATCCAATAAGTACATTTGTGTCATTGGTTGAACATTTAGGTCATTTTCGTCCTCCCAAGGCTTATTCTCGTCCAATTAGGGTTTTTAACCAATCTTATGCATCCAATAAGTGATTTTGTTTCATTGGTTGAACATTTAGGTCATTTTCGTCCTCCCAAGGCTTATTCTCGTCCAATTAGGGTTTTTAACCAATCTTGTGCATCCAATAAGTACATTTGTGTCATTGGTTGAACATTTAGGTCATTTTCGTCCTCCCAAGGCTTATTCTCGTCCAATTAGGGTTTTTAACCAATCTTGTGCATCCAATAAGTGATTTTGTGTCATTGGTTGAACAATTAGGTCATTTTCGTCCTCCCAAGGCTTATTCTCGTCCAATTAGGGTTTTTTACCAATCTTGTGCATCCAATAAGTGATTTTGTGTCGTTGGTTGAACATTTAGGTCATTTTCGTCCTCCCAAGGCTTATTCTCGTCCAATTAGGGTTTTTAACCAATCTTGTGCATCCAATAAGTGATTTTGTGTCGTTGGTTGAACATTTAGGTCGTTTTCGTCCTCCCAAGGCTTATTCTCGTCCAGTTAGGGTTTTTAAGCAATCTTGTGCATCCAATAAGTACATTTGTGTCATTGGTTGAACATTTAGGTCATTTTCGTCCTCCCAAGGCTTATTCTCGTCCAATTAGGGTTTTTAACCAATCTTGTGCATCCAATAAGTGATTTTGTGGCGTTGGTTGAACATTTAGGTCATTTTCGTCCTCCCAAGGCTTATTCTCGTCCAATTAGGGTTTTTAACCAATCTTGTGCATCCAATAAGTACATTTGTGTCATTGGTTGAACATTTAGGTCATTTTCGTCCTCCCAAGGCTTATTCTCGTCCAATTAGGGTTTTTAACCAATCTTGTGCATCCAATAAGTGATTTTGTGTCATCGATTGAACATTTAGGTCATTTTCGTCCTCCCAAGGCTTATTCTCGTCCAATTAGGGTTTTTAACCAATCTTGTGCATCCAATAAGTGATTTTGTGTCATTGGTTGAACATTTAGGTCATTTTCGTCCTCCCATGGATTTTTCTCGTCCAATTAGGGTTTTTAACCAATCTTGTGCATCCAATAAGTACATTTGTGTCATTGGTTGAACATTTAGGTCATTTTCGTCCTCCCAAGGCTTATTCTCGTCCAATTAGGGTTTTTAACCAATCTTGTGCATCCAATAAGTGATTTTGTGTCATTGGTTGAACATTTAGGTCATTTTCGTCCTCCCAATGCTTATTCTCATCCAATAAGGGTTTCTAACCAATCTTGTGCATCCAATAAGTACATTTGTGTCATTGGTTGAACATTTAGGTCATTTTCGTCCTCCCAAGGCTTATTCTCGTCCAATTAGGGTTTTTAACCAATCTTGTGCATCCAATAAGTGATTTTGTGTCATTGGTTGAACATTTAGGTCATTTTCGTCCTCCCAAGGCTTATTCTCGATTAATTAGGGTTTTTAAGCAATCTTGTGCATCCAATAAGTACATTTGTGTCATTGGTTGAACATTTAGGTCATTTTCGTCCTCCCAAGGCTTATTCTCGTCCAATTAGGGTTTTTAACCAATCTTGTGCATCCAATAAGTGATTTTGTGTCATTGTTTGAACATTTAGGTCATTTTCGTCCTCCGAAGGCTTATTCTCGTCCAATTAAGGTTTTTAACCAATGTTGTGCATCCAATAAGTACATTTGTCTCATTGGTTGAACATTTAGGTCATTTTCGTCCTCCCAAGGCTTATTCTCGTCCAATTAGGGTTTTTAACCAATCTTGTGCATCCAATAAGTACATTTGTGTCATTGGTTGAACATTTAGGTCATTTTCGTCCTCCCAAGGCTTATTCTCGTCCAATTAGGGTTTTTAACCAATCTTGTGCATCCAATAAGTGATTTTGTGTTATTGGTTGAATATTTAGGTCATTTTCCTCCTCCCAAGGCTTATTCTCGTCCAATTAGGGTTTTCAACCTATCTTGTGCATCCAATAAGTGATTTTGTGTCATTGGTTGAACATTTAGGTCATTTTCGTCCTCCCAAGGCTTATTCTCGTCCAATTAGGGTTTTTAACCAATCTTGTGCATCCAATAAGTACATTTGTGTCATTGGTTGAACATTTAGGTCATTTTCGTCCACCCATGGCTTATTCTCGTCCAATTAGGGTTTTTAACCAATCTTGTGCATCCAATAAGTACATTTGTGTCATTGGTTGAACATTTAGGTCATTTTCGTCCTCCCAAGGCTTATTCTCGTCCAATTAGGGTTTTTAACCAATCTTGTGCATCCAATAAGTGATTTTGTGTCGTTGGTTGAACATTGAGGTCATTTTCGACCTCCCAAGGCTTATTCTCGTCCAATAAGGGTTTTTAACCAATCTTGTGCATCCAATAAGTACATTTGTGTCATTGGTTGAACATTTAGGTCATTTTCGTCCTCCCAAGGCTTATTCTCGTCCAATTAGGGTTTTTAACCAATCTTGTGCATCCAATAAGTGATTTTGTGTCATTGGTTGAACATTTAGGTCATTATTGTCCTCCCAAGGCTTATTCTCGTCCAATTAGGGTTTTTAACCAATCTTGTGCATCCAATAAGTACATTTGTGTCATTGGTTGAACATTTAGGTCATTTTCGTCCTCCCAAGGCTTATTCTCGTCCAATTAGGGTTTTTAACCAATCTTGTGCATCCAATAAGTGATTTTGTGTCATTGGTTGAACATTTAGGTCATTTTCGTGCTCCCAAGGCTTATTCCCGTCCAATTAGGGTTTTTTACCAATCTTATCCATCCAATAAGTACATTTGTGTCATTGATTGAACATTTAGGTCATTTTCGTCCTCCCAAGGCTTATTCTCATCCAATTAGGGTTTTTAACCAATCTTGTGCATCCAATAAGTACATTTATGTGATTGGTTGAACATTTAGGTCATTTTCTTCCTCCCAAGGCTTATTCTCGTCCAATTAGGGTTTTTAACCAATCTTGTGCATCCAATAAGTACATTTGTGTCATTGGTTGAACATTTAGGTCATTTTCGTCCTCCCAAGGCTTATTCTCGTCCAATTAGGGTTTTTAACCAATCTTGTGCATCCAATAAGTGATTTTGTATCATTGGTTATACATTTAGGTCATTTTCGTCCTCCCAAGGCTTATTCTCGTCCAATTAGGGTTTTTAACCAATCTTGTGCATCCAATAAGTGATTTTGTGTCATTGGTTGAACATTTAGGTCATTTTCGTCCTCCCAAGGCTTATTCTCGTCCAATTAGGGTTTTTAACCAATCTTGTGCATCCAATAAGTGATTTTGTGTCGTTGGATGAACAATTAGGTCATTTTCGTCCTCCCAAGGCTTACTCTCGTCCAATTAGGGTTTTTAACCAATCTTGTGCATCCAATAAGTACATTTGTGTCATTGGTTGAACATTTAGGTCATTTTCGTCCTCCCAAGGCTTATTCTCGTCCAATTAGGGTTTTTAACCAATCTTGTGCATCCAATAAGTGATTTTGTGTCATTGGTTGATCATTTAGGTCATTTTCGTCCTCCCAATGCTTATTCTCGTACAATTAGGGTTTTTAACCAATCTTGTGCATCCAATACGTGATTTTGTGTCATTGGTTGAACATTTAGGTCATTTTCGTCCTCCCTAGTCTTATTCTCGTCCAATTAGGGTTTTTAACCAATCTTGTGCATCCAATAAGTACATTTGTGTCATTGGTTGAACACTTAGGTCATTTTCGTCCTCCCTAGGCTAATTCTCGTCCAATTATGGTTTTTAACCAATCTTGTGCATCCAATAAGTGATTTTGTGACATTGGTTGAACATTTAGGTCATTTTCATCCTCCCTATGCTTATTCTCGACCAATTAGGGTTTTTAACCAATCTTGTGCATCCAATAAGTGATTTTGGGCCATTGGTTGAACATTTAGGTCATTTTCGTCCTCCCTAGGCTTATTCTCGTCCAATTAGGGTTTTTAACCAATCTTGTGCATCCAATAAGTACATTTGTGTCATTTGTTGAACATTTAGGTCATTTTCTTCCTCCCTAGGCTTATTCACGTCCAATTAGGGTTTTTAACCAATCTTGTGCATCCAATAAGTACATTTGTGTCATTGGTTGAACATTTAGGTCATTTTCGTCCTCCCAAGGCTTATTCTCGTCCAATTAGGGTTTTTAACCAATCTTGTGCATCCAATAAGTGATTTTGTGTCATTGGTTGAACATTTAGGTCATTTTCGTCCTCCCTAGGCTTATTCTCGTCAAATTAGGGTTTTTAACCAATCTTGTGCATCCAACAAATACATTTGTGTCATTGGTTGAACATTTAGGTCATTTTCGTCCTCCCAAGGCTTATTCTCGTCCAATTAGGGGTTTTAACCAATCTTGTGCATCCAATAAGTACATTTGTGTCATTGGTTGAACATTTAGGTCATTTTCGTCCTCCCTAGGCTTATTCTCGTGCAATTAGGGTTTTTAACCAATCTTGTGCATCCAATAAGTGATTTTGTGTCATTGGTTGAACATTTAGGTCATTTTCGTCCTCCCAAGGCTTATTCCCGTCCAATTAGGGTTTTTAACCAATCTTGTGCATCCAATAAGTACATTTGTGTCATTGGTTGAACATTTAGGTCATTTTCGTCCTCCCAGGGCTTATTCTCGTCCAAATAGGGTTTTTACCAATCTTGTGCATCCAATAAGTGATTTTGTGTTATTGGTTGAACATTTAGGTCATTTTCGTCCTCCCAAGGCTTATTCTCATCCAATTAAGGTTTTTAACCAATCTTGTGCATCCAATAAGTGATTTTGTGTCATTGGTTGAACATTTAGGTCATTTTCGTCCTCCCTAGGCTTATTCTCGTCCAATTAGGGTTTTTAACCAATCTTGTGCATCAAATAAGTGATTTTGTGTCATTGGTTGAACATTTAGGTCATTTTCGTCCTCCCTAGGCTTATTCTCGTCCAATTACGGTTTTTAACCAATCTTGTGCATCCAATAAGTGATTTTGTGTCATTGGTTGAACATTTAGGTCATTTTCGTCCTCCCTAGGCTAATTCTCGTCCAATTTGGGTTTTTAACCAATCTTGTGCATCCAATAAGTGATTTTGTGTCATTGGTTGAACATTTAGGTCATTTTCGTCCTCCCAAGGCTTATTCTCGTCCAATTAGGGTTTTTAACCAATCTTGTGCATCCAATAAGTGATTTTGTGTCATTGGTTGAACATTTAGGTCATTTTCATCCTCCCAAGGATTATTGTCGTCCAACAGGGATTTTAACCAATCTTGTGCATACAATAAGTGATTTTCTGTCATTGGTTTAACATTTAGGACATTTTCGTCCTCCCTAAGCTTATTCTCGTCCAATTATGGTTTTTAACCAATCTTGTGCATCCAATAAGTACATTTGTGTCATTGGTTGAACATTTAGGTCATTTTCGTCCTCCCAAGGCTTATTCTCGTCCAATTAGGGTTTTTAACCAATCTTGTGCATCCAATAAGTGATTTTGTGTCATTGGTTGAACATTTAGGTCATTTTTGTCCTCCCTAGCCTTATTCTCTTCCAATTAGGGTTTTTAACTTATCTTGTGCATCCAATAAGTGATTTTGTGTCATTGGTTGAACATTTAGGTCATTTTCGTCCTCCCTAGGCTTATTCTCGTCCAATTATGGTTTTTAACCATTCTTGTGCATCCAATAAGTGATTTTGTGCCATTGATTGAACATTTAGGTCATTTTCGTCATCCCAAGGCTAATTCTCGTCCAATAGGGTTTTTAACCAATCTTGTGCATCCAATAAGTACATTTGTGTCATTGGTTGAACATTTAGGTCATTTTCGTCCTCCCAAGGCTTATTCTCGTCCAATTAGGGTTTTTAACCAATCTTGTGCATCCAATAAGTGATTTTGTGTCATTGGTTGAACATTTAGGTCATTTTCGTCATCCCAAAGCTTATTCTCAACCAATTAGGGTTTTTAACCAATCTTGTGCATCCTATAAGTAATTTTGTGTCATTGGTTAAACATTTAGGTCATTTTCGTCCTCCCTAGGCTTATTCTCGTCCAATTAGGGTTTTTAACCAATCTTGTGCATCCAATAAGTGATTTTGTGTCATTGGTTGAACATTTAGGTCATTTTTGTCCTCCCTAGGCTTATTCTCGTCCAGTTAGGGTTTTTAACCAATCTTGTGCATCCAATAAGTGATTTTGTGTCATTGGTTGAACATTTAGGTCATTTTCATCGTCCCAAGGCTTATCGTCGTCCAATTAGGGTTTTTAACCAATCTTGTGCATCCAATAAGTACATTTGTGTCATTGGTTGAACATTTAGGTCATTTTCGTCTTCCCAAGGCTTATTATCGTCCAATTAGGGTTTTTAAACAATCTTGTGCATCCAATAAGTGATTTTGTGTCATTGGTTGAACAATTAGGTCATTTTCGTCCTCCCTAGGCTTATTCTCGTCAAATTAGGGTTTTTTTAACCAATCAGGTGCATCCAATAAGTACATTTGTGTCATTGGTTGAACATTTAGGTCATTTTTGTCCTCCCTAAGCTTATTCTCGTCAAATTAGGGTTTTTTAACCAATCTCGTGCATCTAATAAGTGATTTGGTGTCATTGGTTGAACATTTAGGTCATTTTCGTCCTCCCTAGGCTTATTCTCGTCCAATTAGGGTTTTTAACCAATCTTTTGCATCCAATATGTGATTTTGTGTCATTGATTGAACATTTAGGTCATTTTCGTCCTCCCAAGGCTTATTCTTGTCCAATTACGGTTTTTAACCAATCTTATGCATCCAATAAGTGATTTTGTGTCATTGGTTGAACATTTAGGTCATTTTCGTCCTCCCTAGGCTTATTCTCGTCCAATTAGGGTTTTTAACCAATCTTATGCATCCAATAAGTGATTTTGTGTCATTGGTTGAACATTTATGTCATTTTCGTCCTCCCTAGGCTTATTCTCGTCCAATTAGGGTTTTTAAACAATCTTGTGAATCCAATAAGTGATTTTGTGTCATTGGTTGAACATTTAGGTCATTTTCGTCCTCCCTAGGCTTATTCTCGTCCAATTAGAGTTTTTAACCAATCTTTTGCATCCAATAAGTGATTTTGTGTCATTGATTGAACATTTAGGTCATTTTCGTCCTCCCAAGGCTTATTCTCGTCCAATTACGGTTTTTAACCAATCTTGTGCATCCAATAAGTGATTTTGTGTCATTGGTTGAACATTTAGGTCATTTTCGTTTTCCCAAGGCTTATTCTCGTCCAATTAGGGTTTTTAACCAATCTTTTGCATCCAATAAGTGATTTTGTGTCATTGATTGAACATTTAGGATATTTTCGTCCTCCCAAGGCTTATTCTCTTCCAATTACGGTTTTTAACCAAACTTGTGCATCCAATAAGTGATTTTGTGTCATTGGTTGAACATTTAGGTCATTTTCGTCCTCCCAAGGCTTATTCTCGTCCAATTAGGGTTTTTAACCAATCTTGTGCATCTAATAAGTGATTTTGTGTCATTGGTTGAACATTTAGGTCATTTTCGTCCTCCCTATGCTTATTCTCGTCCAATTAGGGTTTTTAACCAATCTTGTGCATCCAATAAGTGATTTTGTGTCATTGGTTGAACATTTTGGTCATTTTCGTCCTCCCTAGGCTTATTCTCGTCCAATTAGGGTTTTTTTAACAATCTTGTGCATCCAATAAGTGATTTTGTGTCATTGGTTGAACATTTAGGTCATTTTTGTCCTCCCTAGGCTTATTCTCGTCCAATTAGGGTTTTTAACCAATCTTGTGCATCCAATAAGTGATTTTGTGTCATTGGTTGAACATTTAGGTCATTTTCGTCCTCCCAAGGCTTATTCTTGTCCAATTAGGGTTTTTAAACAATCTTGTGCATCCAATAAGTGATTTTGTGTCATTGGTTGAACATTTAGGTCATTTTCGTCCTCCCTAGGCTTATTCTCATCCAATTAGGATTTTTAACCAATCTTGTGCATCCAATAAGTACATTTGTGTCATTGGTTGAACATTTAGGTCATTTTCGTCCTCCCAAGGCTTATTCTCGTCCAATTAGGGTTTTTAACCAATCTTGTGCATCCAATAAGTGATTTTGTGTCATTGGTTGAAAATTTAGGTCATTTTCGTCTTCCCAAGGCATATTCTCATCCAATTAGGGTTTTTAACCAATATTGTGCATCCAATAAGTGATTTTGTGTCATTGGTTGAACATTTAGGTCATTTTCGTCCTCCCAAGGCTTATTCTCATCCAGTTAGGGTTTTTAACCAATCTTGTGATTCCAATAAGTTATTTTGTGTCATTGGTTGAACATTTAGGTCATTTTCGTCCTCCCTAGGCTTATTCTCATCCAATTAGGATTTTTAACCAATCTTGTGCATCCAATAAGTACATTTGTGTCATTGGTTGAACATTTAGGTCATTTTCGTCCTCCCAAAGCTTATTCTCGTCCAATTAGGGTTTTTAACCAATCTTGTGCATCCAATAAGTGATTTTGTGTCATTGGTTGAACATTTAGGTCATTTTCGTCCTCCCAAGGCTTATTCTCGTGCAATTAGGGTTTTTAACCAATCTTGTGCATCCAATAAGTACATTTGTGTCGTTGGTTGAACATTTAGGTCATTTTCGTCCTCCATAGTCTTATTCTCGTCCAATTAGGGTTTTTAACCAATCTTGTGCATCCAATAAGTACATTTGTGTCATTGGTTGAACATTTAGGTCATTTTCGTCCTCCCAAGGCTTATTCTCGTCCAATTAGGGTTTTTAACCAATCTTGTGCATCCAATAAGTGATTTTCTTTCCTTGGTTGAACATTTAGGTCATTTTCGTCCTCCCAAGGCTTATTCTCGTCCAATTAGGGTTTTTAACCAATCTTGTGCATCCAATAAGTACATTTGTGTCGTTGGTTGAACATTTAGGTCATTTTCGTCCTCCCAAGGCTTATTCTCGTGCAATTAGGGTTTTTAACCAATCTTGTGCATCCAATAAGTACATTTGTGTCATTGGTTGAACATTTAGGTCATTTTCGTCCTCCCAAGGCTTATTCTCGTCCAATTAGGGTTTTTAACCAATCTTGTGCATCCAATAAGTGATTTTGTGTCATTGGTTAAACATTTAGGTCAATTTCATCCTCCCAAGGCTTATTCTCGTCCAATTAGGGTTTTTAACCAATCTTGTGCATCCAATAAGTACATTTGTGTCATTGGTTGAACATTTAGGTCATTTTCGTCCTCCCATGGCTTATTCTTGTCCAATTAGGGTTTTTATCCAATCTTGTGCATCCAATAAGTGATTTTGTGTCATTGGTTGAACATTTAGGTCATTTTCATCCTTCTAAGGCGTATTCTCGGCCAGTTAGGGTTTTTAACCAATCTTGTGCATCCAATAAGTGATTTTGTGTCATTGGTTAAACATTTAGGTCATTTTCGTCCTCCCAAGGCTTATTCTCGTCCAATTAAGGTTTTTAACCAATCTTGTGTGCATCCAATAAGTACATTTGTGTCATTGGTTGAACATTTAGGTCATTTTCGTCCTCCCAAGGCTTATTCTCGTCCAATTAGGGTTTTTAACCAATCTTGTGCATCCAATAAGTGATTTTGTGTCATTGTTTGAACATTTTGGTCATTTTCGTCTTCCCAAGGCTTATTCTGGTCCAATTAGGGTTTTGAGCCAATCTTGTGCATCCAATAAGTACATTTGTGTCATTGGTTGAACATTTAGGTCATTTTCGTCCTCCCAAGGCTTATTCTCGTCCAATTAGGGTTTTTAACCAATCTTGTGCATCCAATAAGTGATTTTGTGTCATTGGTTGAACATTTAGGTCATTTTCGTCCTCCCAAGGCTTATTCTCGATTAATTAGGGTTTTTAAGCAATCTTGTGCATCCAATAAGTACATTTGTGTCATTGGTTGAACATTTAGGTCATTTTCGTCCTCCCAAGGCTTATTCTCGTCCAATTAGGGTTTTTAACCAATCTTGTGCATCCAATAAGTGATTTTGTGTCATTGTTTGAACATTTAGGTCATTTTCGTCCTCCCAAGGCTTATTCTCGTCCAATTAGGGTTTTTAACAAATCTTGTGCATCCAATAAGTACATTTGTGTCATTGGTTGAACATTTAGGTCATTTTCCTCCTCCCAAGGCTTATTCTCGTACAATTAGGGGTTTTAACCAATCTTGGGCATCCAATAAGTGATTTTGTGTCATTGCTTGATCATTTAGGTCATTTTCGTCCTCCCAAGGCTTATTCTCGTCCAATTAGGGTTTTTAACCAATCTTGTGCATCCAATAAGTGATTTTGTGTCATTGGTTGAACATTTAGGTCATTTTCGTCCTCCCAAGGCTTATTCTCGTCCAATTAGGGGTGTTAACCAATCTTGTGCATCCAATAAGTACATTTGTGTCATTGGTTGAACATTTAGGTCATTTTCGTCCTCCCAAGGCTTATTCTCGTCCAATTAGGGTTTTTAACCAATCTTGTGCATCCAATAAGTGATTTTGTGGCGTTGGTTGAACATTTAGGTCATTTTCGTCCTCCCAAGGCTTATTCTCGTCCAATTAGGGTTTTTAACCAATCTTGTGCATCCAATAAGTACATTTGTGTCATTGGTTGAACATTTAGGTCATTTTCGTCCTCCCAAGGCTTATTCTCGTCCAATTAGGGTTTTTAACCAATCTTGTGCATCCAATAAGTGATTTTGTGTCATCGATTGAACATTTAGGTCATTTTCGTCCTCCCAAGGCTTATTCTCGTCCAATTAGGGTTTTTAACCAATCTTGTGCATCCAATAAGTGATTTTGTGTCATTGGTTGAACATTTAGGTCATTTTCGTCCTCCCATGGATTTTTCTCGTCCAATTAGGGTTTTTAACCAATCTTGTGCATCCAATAAGTACATTTGTGTCATTGGTTGAACATTTAGGTCATTTTCGTCCTCCCAAGGCTTATTCTCGTCCAATTAGGGTTTTTAACCAATCTTGTGCATCCAATAAGTGATTTTGTGTCATTGGTTGAACATTTAGGTCATTTTCGTCCTCCCAATGCTTATTCTCTTCCAATTAGGGGTTTTAACCAATCTTGTGCATCCAATAAGTACATTTGTGTCATTGGTTGAACATTTAGGTCATTTTCGTCCTCCCAAGGCTTATTCTCGTCCAATTAGGGTTTTTAACCAATCTTGTGCATCCAATAAGTGATTTTGTGTCATTGGTTGAACATTTAGGTCATTTTCGTCCTCCCAAGGCTTATTCTCGACCAATTAGGGTTTTTAACCAATCTTGTGCATCCCATTAGTACATTTGTGTCATTGGTTGAACATTTAGGTCATTTTCGTCCTCCCAAAGCTTATTCTCGTCCAATTAGGGTTTTTAACCAATTTTGTGCATCCAATAAGTGATTTTGTGTCGTTTGTTGAACATTTAGGTCATTTTCGTCCTCCAAAGGCTTATTCTCGTCCAATTAGGGTTTTTAACCAATCTTGTGCATCCAATAAGTACATTTGTGTCATTGGTTGAACATTTAGGTCATTTTCGTCCTCCCAAGGCTTATTCTCGTCCAATTAGGGTTTTTAACCAATCTTGTGCATCCAATAAGTGATTTTGTGTCAGTGGTTGAACATTTAGGTCATTTTCGTCCTCCCAAGGCTTATTCTCGTCCAATTAGGGTTTTTAATTAATCTCGTGCATCCAATAAGTACATTTGTGTCGTTGGTTGAACATTTAAGTCATTTTCGTCCTCCCATGGCTTATTCTCGTCCAATTAGGGTTTTTAACCAATCTTGTGCATCCAATAAGTACATTTGTGTCATTGGTTGAACATTTAGGTCATTTTCGTCCTCCCAAGGCTTATTCTCGTCCAATTAGGGTTTTTAACCAATCTTGTGCATCCAATAAGTGATTTTGTGTCATTGGTTGAACATTTAGGTCATTTTCGTGCTCCCAAGGCTTATTCCCGTCCAATTAGGGTTTTTTACCAATCTTATCCATCCAATAAGTACATTTGTGTCATTGATTGAACATTTAGGTCATTTTCGTCCTCCCAAGGCTTATTCTCATCCAATTAGGGTTTTTAACCAATCTTGTGCATCCAATAAGTACATTTATGTGATTGGTTGAACATTTAGGTCATTTTCTTCCTCCCAAGGCTTATTCTCGTCCAATTAGGGTTTTTAACCAATCTTGTGCATCCAATAAGTACATTTGTGTCATTGGTTGAACATTTAGGTCATTTTCGTCCTCCCAAGGCTTATTCTCGTCCAATTAGGGTTTTTAACCAATCTTGTGCATCCAATAAGTGATTTTGTGTCGTTGGTAGAACATTTAGGTCATTTTCGTCCTCCCAAGGCTTATTCTCGTCCAATTAGGGTTTTTAACCAATCTTGTGCATCCAATAAGTACATTTGTGTCATTGGTTGAACATTTAGGTCATTTTCGTCCTCCCAAGGCTTATTCTCGTCCAATTAGGGTTTTTAACCAATCTTGTGCATCCAATAAGTGATTTTGTGTCATTGGTTGAACATTTAGGTCAATTTCGTCCTCCCAATACTTATTCTCGTCCAATTAGGGTTTTTTAACAATCTTGTGCATCCAATAAGTACATTTGTGTCATTAGTTGAACATTTAGGTCATTTATGACCTCCAAAAGCTTATTCTCGTCCAATTAGGGTTTTTAACCAATCTTGTGCATCCAATAAGTGATTTTGTGTCATTGGTTGAACATTTAGGTCATTTTCGTCCTCCCTAGGCTTATTCTCGTCCAATTAGGGTTTTTAACCAATCTTGTGCATCCAATAAGTGATTTTGTGTCATTGGTTGAACATTTAGGTCATTTTCGTCCTCCCAACGCTAATTCTCGTCCAATTAGGGTTTCTAACCAATCTTGTGCATCCAATAACTACATTTGTGTCATTGGTTGAACATTTAGGTCATTTTCGTCCTCCCTAGGCTTATTCTCGTCCAATTAGGGTTTTTAACCAATCTTGTGCATCCAATAAGTGATTTTGTGTCATTGGTTGAACATTTAGATCATTTTCATCCTCCCTAGGGTTATTCTCGTCCAATTAAGGTTTTTAACCACTCTTGTTCATCCAATAAGTACATTTGTGTCATTGGTTGAACATTTAGGTCTTCAAAACCGAACGTGAAACTTTTGTTTCATTCAGCTGTCCTCCCTAGGCTTATACTCGTCGAATTAGGGTTTTTAACCAATCTTGTGCATCCAATAAGTACATTTGTGTCATTGGTTGAACATTTAGGTCATTTTCGTCCTCCCAAGGCTTATTCTCGTCCAATTAGGGTTTTTAACCAATCTTGTGCATCCAATAAGTGATTTTGTGTCATTGGTTGAACATTTAGGTCATTTTCGTCCTCCCTAGGCTTATTCTCGTCCAATTAGGGTTTTTAACCAATCTTGTGCATCCAATAAGTGATTTTGTGTCATTGGTTGAACATTTATGTCATTTTCGTCCTCCCTAGGTTTATTCTCGTCCAATTAGGGTTTTTAAACAATCTTGTGAATTCAATAAGTGATTTTGTGCCATTGGTTTAACATTTAGGTCATTTTCGTCCTCCCAAGGTTTATTCTCGTCTTATTAGGGTTTTTAACCAATCTTGTGCATCTAATAAGTGATTTTGTGTCATTGGTTGAACATTTAGGTCATTTTCGTCCTCCCTAGGCTTATTCTCGTCCAATTAGGGTTTTTAAACAATCTTGTGCATCTAATAAGTGATTTTGTGTCATTGGTTGAACATTTAGGTCATTTTCGTCGTCCCTAGGCTTATTCTCGTCCAATTAGGGTTTTTAACCAATCTTGTGCATCCAATAAGTGATTTTGTGTCATTGGTTGAACATTTATGTCATTTTTGTCCTCCCTATGCTTATTCTCGTCCAATTAGGGTTTTTAAACAATCTTGTGAATCCAATAAGTGATTTTGTGCCATTGGTTTAACATTTAGGTCATTTTCGTCCTCCCAAGGCTTATTCTCGTCCAATTAGGGTTTTTATCCCATCTTGTGCATCTAATAAGTGATTTTGTGTCATTGGGTGAACATTTATGTCATTTTCGTCCTCCCTAGGCTTATTCTCGTCCAATTAGGGTTTTTAAACAATCTTGTGCATCCAATAAGTGATTTTGTTCCATTGGTTTAACATTTAGGTCATTTTCGTCCTCCCAAGGCTTATTCTCGTCCAATTAGGGTTTTTAACCAATCTTGTGCATCCAATAAGTACATTTGTGTCATTGGTTGAACATTTAGGTCATTTTCGTCCTCCCAAGGCTTATTCCCGTCCATTTAGGGTTTTTAACGAATCTTGTGCATCCAATAAGTGATTGTGTCATTGGTTAAACATTTAGGTCATTTTCGTCCTCCCTAGGCTTATTCTCGTATAATTAGTGTTTTTAACCAATCTTGTGCATCCAATTAGTGATTTTGTGTCATTGGTTGAACATTTAGGTCACTTTTGTCCTCCCTAGTCGTATTCTCATCCAATTAGGGTTTTTAACCAATCTTGTGCATCCAATAAGTGATTTTGTGTCATTGGTTGAACATTTAGGTCATTTTCGTCCTCCCAAGGCTTATTCTCGTCCAATTAGGGTTTTTAACCAATCTTTTGCATCCAATAAGTTATTTTGTGTCATTGGTTGAACATTTAGGTCATTTTCGTCCACCCAAGGCTTATTCTCGTCAATTAGGGTTTTAAACCAATCTTGTGCATCCAATAACTGATTTTGTATCATAGGTTGAACATTTAGGTCATTTTTGTCCTCCCAAGGCTTATTCTCGTCCAATTAGGGTTTTTAACCAATCTTGTGCATCCAATAAGTACATTTGTGTCATTGGTTGAACATTTAGGACATTTTCGTCCTCCCAAGGCTTATTCTCGTCCAATTAGGGTTTTTAACCAATCTTGTGCATCCAATAAGTGATTTTGTGTCATTGGTTGAACATTTAGGTCATTTTTGTCCTCCCTAGGCTTATTCTCGTCCAATTAGGGTTTTTTACAAATCTTGTGCATCCAATAAGTGATTTTGTGTCAATGGTTGAACATTTAGGTCATTTTCGTCCTCCCAAGGCTTATTCTCGTCCAATTAGGGTTTTTAACCAATCTTTTGCATCCAATAAGTTATTTTGTGTCATTGGTTGAACATTTAGGTCATTTTCGTCCACCCAAGGCTTATTCTCGTCAATTAGGGTTTTAAACCAATCTTGTGCATCCAATAACTGATTTTGTATCATAGGTTGAACATTTAGGTCATTTTCGTCCTCCCAAGGCTTATTCTCGTCCAATTAGGGTTTTTAACCAATCTTGTGCATCCAATAAGTACATTTGTGTCATTGGTTGAACATTTAGGACATTTTCGTCCTCCCAAGGCTTATTCTAGTCCAATTAGGGTTTTTAACCAATCTTGTGCATCCAATAAGTGATTTTGTGTCATTGGTTGAACATTTAGGTCATTTTCGTCCTCCCTAGGCTTATTCTCGTCCAATTAGTGTTTTTAACCAATCTTGTGCATCCAATAAGTGCTTTTGTGTCATTGGTTGAACATTTAGGTCATTTTCGTCCTCCCTAGGCTTATTCTCGTCCAATTAGGGTTTTTAACCAATCTTGTGCATCCAATAAGTACATTTGTGTCATTAGTTGAACATTTAGGTCATTTTTGTCCTCCCTAGGCTTATTCTCGTCCAATTAGGGTTTTTAACCAATCTTGTGCATCCAATAAGTGATTTTGTGTCATTGGTTGAACATTTAGGTCATTTTCGTCCTCCCAAGGCTTATTCTCATCCAATTACGGTTTTTAACCAATCTTGTGCATCTAATAAGTGATTTTGTGTCATTGGTTGAACATTTAGGTCATTTTCGTCGTCCCTAGGCTTATTCTCGTCCAATTAGGGTTTTTAACCAATCTTGTGCATCCAATAAGTGATTTTGTGTCATTGGTTGAACATTTATGTCATTTTTGTCCTCCCTATGCTTATTCTCGTCCAATTAGGGTTTTTAAACAATCTTGTGAATCCAATAAGTGATTTTGTGCCATTGGTTTAACATTTAGGTCATTTTCGTCCTCCCAAGGCTTATTCTCGTCCAATTAGGGTTTTTATCCCATCTTGTGCATCTAATAAGTGATTTTGTGTCATTGGGTGAACATTTATGTCATTTTCGTCCTCCCTAGGCTTATTCTCGTCCAATTAGGGTTTTTAAACAATCTTGTGCATCCAATAAGTGATTTTGTTCCATTGGTTTAACATTTAGGTCATTTTCGTCCTCCCAAGGCTTATTCTCGTCCAATTAGGGTTTTTAACCAATCTTGTGCATCCAATAAGTACATTTGTGTCATTGGTTGAACATTTAGGTCATTTTCGTCCTCCCAAGGCTTATTCCCGTCCATTTAGGGTTTTTAACGAATCTTGTGCATCCAATAAGTGATTGTGTCATTGGTTAAACATTTAGGTCATTTTCGTCCTCCCTAGGCTTATTCTCGTATAATTAGTGTTTTTAACCAATCTTGTGCATCCAATTAGTGATTTTGTGTCATTGGTTGAACATTTAGGTCACTTTTGTCCTCCCTAGTCGTATTCTCATCCAATTAGGGTTTTTAACCAATCTTGTGCATCCAATAAGTGATTTTGTGTCATTGGTTGAACATTTAGGTCATTTTCGTCCTCCCAAGGCTTATTCTCGTCCAATTAGGGTTTTTAACCAATCTTTTGCATCCAATAAGTTATTTTGTGTCATTGGTTGAACATTTAGGTCATTTTCGTCCACCCAAGGCTTATTCTCGTCAATTAGGGTTTTAAACCAATCTTGTGCATCCAATAACTGATTTTGTATCATAGGTTGAACATTTAGGTCATTTTTGTCCTCCCAAGGCTTATTCTCGTCCAATTAGGGTTTTTAACCAATCTTGTGCATCCAATAAGTACATTTGTGTCATTGGTTGAACATTTAGGACATTTTCGTCCTCCCAAGGCTTATTCTCGTCCAATTAGGGTTTTTAACCAATCTTGTGCATCCAATAAGTGATTTTGTGTCATTGGTTGAACATTTGGGTCATTTTCGTCCTCCCAAGGCTTATTATCGTCCAATTAGGGTTTTTTACCAATCTTGTGCATCCAATAAGTGATTTTGTGTCATTGGTTGAACATTTAGGTCATTTTTGTCCTCCCTAGTCTTATTCTCATCCAATTAGGGTTTTTAACCAATCTTGTGCATCCAATAATTGATTTTGTATCATAGGTTGAACATTTAGGTCATTTTCGTCCTCCCAAGGCTTATTCTCGTCCAATTAGGGTTTTTAACCAATCTTGTGCATCCAATAAGTACATTTGTGTCATTGGTTGAACATTTAGGACATTTTCGTCCTCCCAAGGCTTATTCTCGTCCAATTAGGGTTTTTAACCAATCTTATGCATCCAATAATTACATTTGTGTCATTGGTTGAACATTTAGGTCATTTTCGCCCTCCCTTGGCTTATTCTCGTCCAATTAGGGTTTTTAACCAATCTTGTGCATCCAATAAGTGATTTTGTGTCATTGGTTGAACATTTAGGTCATTTTCGTCCTCCCAAGGCTTATTCTCGTCCAATTAGGGTTTTTAACCAATCTTGTGCATCCAATAAGTGATTTTGTGTCATTGGTTGAACATTTAGGTCATTTTCATCCTCTTAAGGCTTATTCTCTTCCAATTAGGGTTTTTATCCAATCTTGTGAATCCAATAAGTACATTTGTGTCATTGGTTGAACATTTAGGTGATTTTCGTCCTCCCTAGGCTTATTCTCGTCCAATTAGGGTTTTTAACTAATCTTGTGCATCCAATAAGTGATTTTGTGTCATTGGTTGAACATCTAGGTCATTTTCGTCCTCCCAAAGCCTATTCTCTTCCAATTAGGGTTTTTAACCAATCTTGTGCATCCAATAAGTGATTTTGTGTCATTGGTTGAACATTTAGGTCATTTTCGTCCTCCCAAGGCTTATTCTCGTCCAATTAGGGTTTTTAACCAATCTTGTGCATCCAATAAGTGATTTTGTGTCATTGGTTGAACATTTAGGTCATTTTCGTCCTCCTAAGGATTATTCTCGTCGAATTAGGGTTTCTAACCAATCTTGTGCATCCAATAAGTGATTTTGTGTCATTGGTTGAACATTTAGGTCATTTTCGTCCTCCCAAGGCTTATTCTCGTCCAATTAGGGTTTTTAACCAATCTTGTGCATCCAATAAGTGATTTTGTGTCATTGGTTGAACATTTAGGTCATTTTCGTCCTCCCAAGGCTTATTCTCGTCCAATTAGGGTTTTTACTCAATTTTGTGCATCCAATAAGTGATTTTGTGTCATTGGTTGAACATTTAGGTCATTTTCGTCCTCCCAAGGCTTATTCTCGTCCAATTAGGGTTTTTAACCAATCTTGTGCATCCAATAAGTGATTTTGTGTCATTGGTTGAACATTTAGGTCATTTTCGTCCTCCCTAAGCATATTCTCCTCCAATTAGGGTTTTTAACCAATTTTGTGCATCCAATAAGTACATTTGTGTCATTGGTTGAACATTTAGGTCATTTTCGTCCTCCCAAGGCTTATTCTCGTCCAATATGGGTTTTTAACCAATCTTGTGCATCCGATAAGTGATTTTGTGCCATAATTTGAACATTTAGGTCATTTTCGTCCTCCCAAGGCTTATTCTCGTCCAATTAAGGTTTTTAACCAATCTTGTGCATCCAATTAGTACTTTTGTGTCATTGGTTGAACATTTAGGTTATTTTCTTCCTCCGAAGGATTATTCTCGTCCAATTAGGGTTTTTAACCAATCTTGTGCATCCAATAAGTGATTTTGTGTCATTGGTTGAACATTTAGGTCATTATCGTCCTCCCAAGGCTTATTCTCGTCCAATTAGGGTTTTTAACCAATCTTGTGCATCCAATAAGTACATTTGTGTCATTGGTTGAACATTTAGGTCATTTTCGTCCTCCCAAGGATTATTCTCGTCCAATTAAGGTTTTTAACCAATCTTGTGCATCCAATAAGTGATTTTGTGTCATTGGTTGAACATTTAGGTTAATTTCGTCCTCCCAAGGCTTATTCTCGTCCAATTAGAGTTTTTAACCAATCTTGTGCATCCCATAAGTGATTTTGTGTCATTGGTTGAACATTTAGGTCATTTTCGTCCTCCCAAGGCTTATTCTCGTCCAATTAGGGTTTTTAACCAATATTGTGAATCCAATAAGTGATTTTGTGTAATTGTTTGAACATTTAGGTCATTTTCATCCTCCCAAGGCTTATTCTCGTCCAATTAGAGTTTTTAACCAATCTTGTGCATCCAATACGTGATTTTATGTCATTGGTTGAACATTTAGGTCATTTTCGTCCTCTCAAGGCTTATTCTCGTCCAATTAGGGTTTTTAACCAATCTTGTGCATCCAATAAGTACATTTAGGTCATTCGTCCTCCCAAGGCTTATTCTTGTCCAATTAGGGTTATTAACCAATCTTGTGCATCGAATAAGTGATTTTGTGTCATTGGTTGAACATTTAGGTCATTTTCGTCCTCCCAAGGCTTATTCTCTTCCAATTAGGGTTTTTAACCAATCTTGTGCATCCAATAAGTGATTTTGTGTCATTGGTTGAACATTTAGGTCATTTTCGTCCTCCCAAGGCTTATTCTCGTCCAATTAGGGTTTTTAACCAATCTTGTGCATCCAATAAGTGATTTTGTGTCATTGGTTGCACATTTAGGACATTTTCGTCCTCCCAAGGCTTATTCTCGTCCATTTAGGGTTTTTAACCCATCTTGTGCATCCAATAAGTGATTTTGTGTCATTGGTTGAACATTTAGGTCCTTTTCGTCCTCCCAAGGCTTATTCTCGTCCAATTAGGGTTTTTAACCAATCTTGTGCATCCAATAAGTACATTTGTGTCATTGGTTGAACATTTAGGTCATTTTCGTCCTCCCAAGGCTTTTTCTCGTCCAATTATGGTTTTTAACCCATCTTGTGCATCCAATAAGTGATTTTGTGTCATTGGTTGAACATTTAGGTCATTTTCGTCCTCCCAAGGCTTATTCTCGTCCAATTAGGGTTTTTAACCAATCTTGTGCATCCAATAAGTGATTTTGTGTCATTGGTTGAACATTTAGGTCATTTTTTCCTCCCAATGCTTATTCTCGTCCAATTAGGGTTTTTAACCAATCTTGTGCATCCAATAAGTGATTTTGTGTCATTGGTTGAACATTTAGGTCATTTTCGTCCTCCCAAGGCTTATTCTCGTCCAATTAGGGGTTTTAACCAATCTGGTGCATCCAATAAGTTATTTTGTGTCATTGGTTGAACATTTAGGTCATTTTCGTCCTCCCAAGGCTTATTCTCGTCCAATTAGGGTTTTTAACCAATCTTGTGCATCCAATAAGTACATTTGTGTCATTGGTTGAACATTTAGGTCATTTTCGTCCTCCCATTGCTTATTCTCGTCCAATTAGGGTTTTTAACCAATTTTGTGCATCCAATAAGTGATTTTGTGTCATTGGTTGAACATTTAGGTCTTTTTCGTCCTCCTAAGGCTTATTCTCATCCAATTAGGGGTTTTAACCAATCTTGTGCGTCCAATAAGTACATTTGTGTCATTGGTTGAACATATAGGTCATTTTTGTCCTCCCTAGGCTTATTCTCGTCCAATTAGGGTTTTTAACCAATCTTGTGCATCCAATAAGTGATTTTGTGTCATTGGTTGAACATTTAGGTCATTTTCGTCCTCCCAAGGCTTATTCTCGTCCAATTAGGGTTTTTAACCAATCTTGTGCATCCAATAAGTACATTTGTGTCATTGGTTGAACATTTAGGTCATTTTCGTCCTCCTAATGTTTATTCTCGCCCCATTAGGGGTTTTAACCAATCTTGTGCATCCAATAAGTGATTTTGTGTCATTGGTTGAACATTTAGGTCATTTTCGTCCTCCCAAGGCTTATTCTCGTTCAATTAGGGTTTTTTAACCAATCTTGTGCATCCAATAATTGATTTTGTGTCATTGGTTGAACATTTAGGTCATTTTCGTCCTCCCAAGGCTTATTCTCGTCCAATTAGGGTTTTTAACCAATCTTGTGCATCCAATAAGTGATTTTGTGTCATTGGTTGATCATTTAGGTCATTTTTGTCCTCCCTAGGCTTATTCTCGTCCAATTAGGGTTTTTAACCAATCTTGTGCATCCAATAAGTGATTTTGTGTCATTGGTTGAACATTTAGGTCATTTTCGTCCTCCCAAGGCTTATTCTCGTCCAATTAGGGTTTTAAACCAATCTTGTGCATCCAATAACTGATTTTGTCTATTTGTTTGAACATTTACGTCATTTTCGTCCTCCTTAGGCTTATTCTCGTCCAATTACGGTTTTTAACCAATCTTGTGCATCCAATAAGTACATTTGTGTCATTGGTTGAACATTTAGGTCATTTTCGTCCTCCCAAGGCCTATTCCCGTCCAATTAGGGTTTTTAACCAATCTTGTGCATCAAATATGTGATTTTCTGTCATTTTGTGTCATTGGTTGAACATTTAGGTCAATTTCGTCCTCCCTAGGCTTATTCTAATCCAATTAGGGTTTTGAACCAATCTTGTGTGTCCAATAAGTGATGTTGTGTCATTGGTTGAACATATAGGTCATTTTCGTCCTCCCTAAGCTTATTCAAATCCAATTAGGGTTTTTAACCAATCTTGTGCATCCAATAAGTGATTTTGTGTCATTGGTTGAACATTTAGGTCATTTTCGTCCTCCCAAGGCTTATTCTCGTCCAATTAGGGTTTTTAACCAATCTTGTGCATCCAATAAGTGATTTTGTGTCATTGGTTGAACATTTAGGTCATTTTCGTCCTCCCAAGGCTTATTCTCGTCCAATTAGGGTTTTTAACCAATCTTGTAAATCCAATAAGTGATTTTGTGTCATTGGTTGAACATTTAGGTCATTTTCGTCCTCCCAAGGCTTATTCTCGTCCAATTAGGGTTTTTAACCAATCTTGTGCATCCAATAAGTGATTTTGTGTCATTGGTTGATCATTTAGGTCATTTTTGTCCTCCCTAGGCTTATTCTCGTCCAATTAGGGTTTTTAACCAATCTTGTGCATCCAATAAGTGATTTTGTGTCATTGGTTGAACATTTAGGTCATTTTCGTCCTCCCAAGGCTTATTCTCGTCCAATTAGGGTTTTTAACCAATCTTGTGCATCCAATAAGTGATTTTGTGTCATTGGTTGAACATTTAGGTCATTTTCGTCCTCCCAAGGCTTATTCTCGTTCAATTAGGGTTTTTAACCAATCTTGTTCATCCAATAATTGATTTTGTGTCATTGGTTGAACATTTAGGTCATTTTCGTCGTCCCTAGGCTTATTCTGGTCCAATTAGGGTTTTTAACCAATCTTGTGCATCCAATAAGTGATTTTGGGTCATTGGTTGAACATTTAGGTCAATTTCGTCCTCCCTAGGCTTATTCTCGTCCAATTAGGGTTTTTAACCAATCTTGTGCATCCAATAAGTGATTTTGTGTCATTGGTTGAACATTTAGGTCATTTTCGTCCTCCCAAGGCTTATTCTCGTCCAATTAGGGTTTTTAACCAATCTTGTGCATCCAATAAGTGATTTTGTGTCATTGGTTGAACATTTAGGTCATTTCCTTCCTCCCAAGGCTTATTCTTGTCCAATTAGGGTTTTTATCCAATCTTGTGCATCCAATAAGTACATTTGTGTCATTGGTTGAACATTTAGGTCATTTTTCGTCCTCCCAAGGCTTATTCTCGTCCAATTAGGGTTTTTGACCTATATTGTGCATCCTATAAGTACATTTGTGTTATTGGTTGAACATTTAGGTCATTTTCGTCCTCCCAAGGCTTATTCTCGTCCAATTAGGGTTTTTAACCAATCTTGTGCATCCAATAAGTACATTTGTGTCATTGGTTGAACATTTAGGTCATTTTCGTCCTCCCAAGGCTTATTCTCGTCCAATTAGGGTTTTTAACCAATCTTGTGCATACAATAAGTGATTTTGTGCCATTGGTTGAACATTTAGGTCATTTTCGTCCTCCCAAGGCTTATTCTCGTCCAATTAGGGTTTTTAACCAATCTTGTGCATCCAATAAGTACATTTGTGTCATTGGTTGAACATTTAGGTCATTTTAGTCCTCCCAAGGCTTATTCTCGTCAAATTAGGGTTTTTAACCAATCTTGTGCAACCAATAAGTGATTTTGTGCCATTGGTTGAACATTTAGGTCATTTTCGTCCTCCAAAGGCTTATTCTCGTCCAATTAGGGTTTTTTACAAATCTTGTGCATCCAATAAGTGATTTTGTGTCATTGGTTGAACATTTAGGTCATTTTCGTCCTCCCAAGGCTTATTCTCGTCCAATTAGGGTTTTTAACCAATCTTGTGCATCCAATAAGTGATTTTGTGTCATTGGTTGAACATTTAGGTCATTTTCGTCCTCCCAAGGCTTATTCTCGTCCAATTAGGGTTTTTAACCAATCTTGTCCATCCAATAAGTTCGTTTGTGTCATTGGTTGAAGATTTAGGTCATTTTCGTCCTCCCAAGGCTTATTCTCGTCCAATTAGGGTTTTTAACCAATCTTGTGCATCCAATAAGTGATTTTGTGTCATTGGTTGAACATTTAGGTCATTTTTGTCCTCCCTAGGCTTATTCTCGTCCAATTAGGGTTTTTAACCAATCTGTTGCATCCAATAAGTGATTTTGTGTCATTGGTTGAACATTTAGGTCATTTTCGTCCTCCCAAGGCTTATTCTCATCCAATTACGGTTTTTAACCAATCTTGTGCATCTAATAAGTGATTTTGTGTCATTGGTTGAACATTTAGGTCATTTTCGTCGTCCCTAGGCTTATTCTCGTCCAATTAGGGTTTTTAACCAATCTTGTGCATCCAATAAGTGATTTTGTGTCATTGGTTGAACATTTATGTCATTTTTGTCCTCCCTATGCTTATTCTCGTCCAATTAGGGTTTTTAAACAATCTTGTGAATCCAATAAGTGATTTTGTGCCATTGGTTTAACATTTAGGTCATTTTCGTCCTCCCAAGGCTTATTCTCGTCCAATTAGGGTTTTTATCCCATCTTGTGCATCTAATAAGTGATTTTGTGTCATTGGGTGAACATTTATGTCATTTTCGTCCTCCCTAGGCTTATTCTCGTCCAATTAGGGTTTTTAAACAATCTTGTGCATCCAATAAGTGATTTTGTTCCATTGGTTTAACATTTAGGTCATTTTCGTCCTCCCAAGGCTTATTCTCGTCCAATTAGGGTTTTTAACCAATCTTGTGCATCCAATGAGTACATTTGTGTCATTGGTTGAACATTTAGGTCATTTTCGTCCTCCCAAGGCTTATTCCCGTCCATTTAGGGTTTTTAACGAATCTTGTGCATCCAATAAGTGATTGTGTCATTGGTTAAACATTTAGGTCATTTTCGTCCTCCCTAGGCTTATTCTCGTATAATTAGTGTTTTTAACCAATCTTGTGCATCCAATTAGTGATTTTGTGTCATTGGTTGAACATTTAGGTCACTTTTGTCCTCCCTAGTCTTATTCTCATCCAATTAGGGTTTTTAACCAATCTTGTGCATCCAATAAGTGATTTTGTGTCATTGGTTGAACATTTAGGTCATTTTCGTCCTCCCAAGGCTTATTCTCGTCCAATTAGGGTTTTTAACCAATCTTTTGCTTCCAATAAGTTATTTTGTGTCATTGGTTGAACATTTAGGTCATTTTCGTCCACCCAAGGCTTATTCTCGTCAATTAGGGTTTTTAACCAATCTTGTGCATCCAATAACTGATTTTGTATCATAGGTTGAACATTTAGGTCATTTTCGTCCTCCCAAGGCTTATTCTCGTCCAATTAGGGTTTTTAACCAATCTTGTGCATCCAATAAGTACATTTGTGTCATTGGTTGAACATTTAGGACATTTTCGTCCTCCCAAGGCTTATTCTCGTCCAATTAGGGTTTTTAACCAATCTTGTGCATCCAATAAGTGATTTTGTGTCATCGGTTGAACATTTAGGTCATTTTTGTCCTCCCTAGGCTTATCCTCGTCCAATTAGGGTTTTTACCCAATCTTGTGCATCCAATAAGTGATTTTGTGTCATTGGTTGAACATTTAGGTCATTTTCGTCCTCCCTAGGCTTATTCTCGTCCAATTAGGGTTTTTAACCAATCTTGTGCATCCAATAAGTACATTTGTGTCATTGGTTGAACATTTAGGTCATTTTCTTCCTCCCTAGGCTTAATCTTGTCCAATCAGGGTTTTTAACCAATCTTGTGCATCCAATAACTGATTTTGTGTCATTGGTTGAACATTTTGGTCATTTTCGTCCTCCCTAGGCTTATTCTCGTCCAATTAGGGTTTTTTAACAATCTTGTGCATCCAATAAGTGATTTTGTGCCATTGGTTCAACATTTAGGTTATTTTCGTCCTCCCAAGGCTTATTCTCATCCATTTAGGGTTTTTAACCAATCTTGTGCATCCAATAAGTTTATTTGAGTCATTGGTTGAACATTTATGTCATTTTCGTCCTCCCAAGGCTTATTCTCGTCCAATTAGGGTTTTTAACCAATCTTGTGCATCCAATAAGTGATTTTGTGTCATTGGTTGAACATTTAGGTCATTTTTGTCCTCCCTAGGCTTATTCTCGTCCAATTAGGGTTTTTAACCAATCTTGTGCATCCAATAAGAACATCTGTGTCATTGGTTGAACATTTAGGACATTTTCGTCCTTCCAAGGCTTATTCTCGTCCAATTAGGGTTTTTAACCAATCTTGTGCATCCAATAAGTGATTTTGTGTCATTGGTTGAACATTTAGGTCATTTTTGTCCTCCCTAGGCTTATTCTCGTCCAATTAGGGTTTTTAACCAATATTGTGCATCCAATAAGTACATTTGTGTCATTAGTTAAACATTTAGGTCATTTTCGTCCACTTAAGGCTTATTCTCGTCCAATTAGGGTTTTTAACCAATCTTGTGCATCCAATAAGTACATTTGTGTCATTGGTTGAACATTTAGGTCATTTTCGTCCTCCCTAAGCTTATTCTTGTCCAATTATTGTTTTTAACCAATCATGTGCATCCAATAAGTGATTTTGTGTCATTGGTTGAACATTTAGGTCATTTTTGTCCTCCCTAGGCTTATTCTCGTCCAATTAGGGTTTTTAACCAATCTTGTGCATCCAATAAGTGATTTTGTGTCATTGGTTGAACATTTAGGTCATTTTCGTCCTCCCAAGGCTTATTCTCGTCCAATTAGAGTTTCTAACCAATATTGTGCATCCAATAAGTGATTTTGTGTCATTGGTTGAACATTTAGGTCATTTTCGTCCTCCCAAGGCTTATTCTCGTCCAATTAGAGTTTTTAACCAATCTTGTGCATCCAATAAGTACATTTGTGTCATTGGTTGAACATTTAGGTCATTTTCGTCCTCCCAAGGCTTATTATCGTCCAATTAGGGTTTTTAACCAATCTTGTGCTTCCAATAAGTGATTTTGTGTCATTGGTTGAACATTTAGGTCATTTTCGTCCTCCCAAGGCTTATTCTCGTCCAATTAGGGTTTTTAACCAATCTTGTGCATCCAATAAGTACATTTGTGTCATTGGTTGAACATTTAGGTCATTTTTGTCCTCCCAAGGCTTATTCTCGTACAATTAGGGTTTTTAACCAATCTTGTGCATCCAATAAGTACATTTGTGTCATTGGTTGAACATTTAGGTCATTTTCGTCCTCCCAAGGCTTATTCTCGTCCAATTAGGGTTTTTAACCAATCTTGTGCATCCAATAAGTACATTTGTGTCATTAGTTGAACATTTAGGTCATTTTTGTCCTCCCTAGGCTTATTCTCGTCCAATTAGGGTTTTTAACCAATCTTGTGCATCCAATAAGTGATTTTGTGTCATTGGTTGAACATTTAGGTCATTTTCGTCCTCCCAAGGCTTATTCTCGCCCAATTAGGGTTTTTAACCAATCTTGTGCATCCAATAAGTACATTTGTGTCATTGTTTGAACATTTAGGTCATTTTCGTCCTCCCAAGGCTTATTCTCGTCCAATTAGGGTTTTGAACCAATCTTTTGCATCCAATAAGTGGTTTTGTGTCATTGGTTGAACATTTAGGTCATTTTCGTCCTCCCTAAGCTTATTCTCGTCCAATTAGGGTTTTTAACCAATCTTGTGCATCCAATAAGTACATTTGTGTCATTGGTTGAACATTAAGGTCATTTTTGTCCTCCCTAGGCTTATTCTCGTCCAATTAGGGTTTTTAACCAATCTTGTGCATCCAATAAGTGATTTTGTGTCATTGGTTGAACATTTAGGTCATTTTCGTCCTCCCAAGGCTTATTCTCGCCCAATTAGGGTTTTTAACCAATCTTGTGCATCCAATAAGTACATTTGTGTCATTGGTTGAACATTTAGGACATTTTCGTCCTCCCAAGGCTTATTCTCGTCCAATTAGGGTTTTTAACCAATCTTGTGCATCCAATAAGTGATTTTGTTTCATTGGTTGAACATTTAAGTCATTTTTGTCCTCCCTAGGCTTATTCTCGTCCAATTAGGGTTTTTAACCAATCTTGTGCATCCAATAAGTGATTTTGTGTCATTGGTTGAACATTTAGGTCATTTTCGTCCTCCCAAGGCTTATTCTAGTCCAATTAGGGTTTTTAACCAATCTTGTGCATCCAATAAGTACATTTGTGACATTCGTTGAACATTTAGGTCATTTTCGTCCTCCCAAGGCTTATTCTCGTCCAATTAGGGTTTTTAACCAATCTTGTGCATCCAATAAGTGATTTTGTGTCATTGGTTGAACATTTAGGTCATTTTTGTCCTCCCTAGGCTTATTCTCGTCCAATTAGGGTGTTTAACCAATCTTGTGCATCCAATAAGTGATTTTGTGTCATTGGTTGAACATTTAGGTCATTTTCGTCCTCCCTAGGCTTATTCTCGTCCAATTAGGGTTTTTAACCAATCTTGTGCATCCAATAAGTACATTTGTGTCATTGGTTGAACCTTTAGGTTATTTTTGTCCTCCCAAGGCTTATTCTCGTCCAATTAGGGTTTTTAACCAATCTTGTGCATCCAATAAGTGATTTTGTGTCATTGGTTGAACATTTAGGTCATTTTCGTCCTCCCTAGGCTTATTCTCGTCCAATTAGGGTTTTTAACCAATCTTGTGCATCCAATAAGTACATTTGTGTCATTGGGTTAACATTTAGGTCATTTTCGTCCTCCCAAGGCTTATTCTTGTCCAATTAGGGTTTTTAACCAATCTTGTGCATCCAATAAGTGATTTTGTGTCATTGGTTGAACATTTAGGTCATTTTCGTCCTCCCAAGGCTTATTCTCGTCCAATTAGGGTTTTTAACCAATCTTGTGCATCCAATAAGTACATTTGTGTCATTGGTTGAACATTTAGGACATTTTCGTCCTCCCAAGGCTTATTCTCGTCTAATTAGGGTTTTTAACCAATCTTGTGCATCCAATAATTACATTTGTGTCATTGGTTGAACATTTAGGTCATTTTCGCCCTCCCTTGGCTTATTCTCGTCCAATTAGGGTTTTTAACCAATCTTGTGCATCCAATAAGTGATTTTGTGTCATTGGTTGAACATTTAGGTCATTTTGGTCCTCCCAAGGCTTATTCTCGTCCAATTAGGGTTTTTAACCAATCTTGTGCATCCAATAAGTACATTTGTGTCATTGGTTGAACATTTAGGACATTTTCGTCCTCCCAAGGCTTATTCTCGTCCAATTAGGGTTTTTAACCAATCTTGTGCATCCAATAAGTACATTTGTGTCATTGGTTGAACATTTAGGTCATTTTTGTCCTCCCTAGGCTTATTCTCGTCCAATTAGGGGTTTTAACCAATCTTGTGCATCCAATAAGTACATTTGTGTCATTGGTTGAACATTTAGGTCATTTTCGTCCTCTTAAGGCTTATTCTCGTCCAATTAGGGTTTTTAACCAATCTTGTGCATCCAATAAGTACATTTGTGTCATTGGTTGAACATTTAGGTCATTTTCGTCCTCCCAAGGCTTATTCTCTTCCAATTAGGGTTTTTAACCAATCTTGTGCATCCAATTAGTGATTTTGTGTCATTTGTTGAACATTTAGGTCATTTTCGTCCTCCCAAGGCTTATTCTCGTCCAATTAGGGTTTTTAACCAATCTTGTGCATCCAATAAGTGATTTTGTGTCATTGGTTGAATATTTAGGTCATTTTCGTCCTCCCAAAGCTTATTCTCGTCCAATTAGGGTTTTTAACCAATCTTGTGCATCCAATAAGTGATTTTGTGTCATTGGTTGAACATTTAGGTCATTTTCGTCCTCCCAAGGCTTATTCTCGTCCAATTAGGGTTTTTAACCAATCTTGTGCATCCAATAAGTGATTTTGTGTCATTGGTTGAATAATTAGGTCATTTTAGTCCTCCCAAGGCCTATTCTCATCCAATTAGGGTTTTTAACCAATCTTGTGCATCCAATAAGTGATTTTGTGTCATTGGTTGAAAATTTAGGTCATTTTCGTCCTCCCAAGGATTATTCTCGTCCAATTAGGGTTTTTAACCAATCTTGTGCATCCAATAAGTGATTTTGTGTCATTGGTTGAACATTTAGGTCATTTTCGTCATCCCAAGGCTTATTCTCGTCCAATTAGGGTTTTTAACCAAACTTGTGCATCCAATAAGTGATTTTGTATCATTGGTTGAACATTTAGGTCATTTTCGTCCTCCCAAGGCTTATTCTCGTCCAATTAGGGTTTTTAACCAATCTTGTGCATCCAATAAGTACATTTGTGTCATTGGTTGAACATTTAGGTCATTTTCGTCCTCCCATGGCTTATTCTCGTCCAATTCGGGTTTTTAACCAATCTTGTGCATCCAATAAGTACATTTGTGTCATTGGTTGAACATTTAGGTCATTTTCGTCCTCCCAAGGCTTATTCTCGTCCAATTAGGGTTTTTAACCAATCTTGTGCATCCAATAAGTACATTTGTGTCATTGGTTGAACATTTAGGTCATTTTCGTCCTCCCATTGCTTATTCTCGTCCAATTAGGGTTTTTAACCAATTTTGTGCATCCAATAAGTGATTTTGTGTCATTGGTTGAACATTTAGGTCTTTTTCGTCCTCCTAAGGCTTATTCTCATCCAATTAGGGGTTTTAACCAATCTTGTGCGTCCAATAAGTACATTTGTGTCATTGGTTGAACATATAGGTCATTTTTGTCCTCCCTAGGCTTATTCTCGTCCAATTAGGGTTTTTAACCAATCTTGTGCATCCAATAAGTGATTTTGTGTCATTGGTTGAACATTTAGGTCATTTTCGTCCTCCCAAGGCTTATTCTCGTCCAATTAGGGTTTTTAACCAATCTTGTGCATCCAATAAGTACATTTGTGTCATTGGTTGAACATTTAGGTCATTTTCGTCCTCCCAAGGCTTATTCTCGTCCAATTAGGGTTTTTAACCAATCTTGTGCATCCAATAAGTGATTTTGTGTCATTGGTTGAACATTTAGGTCATTTTTGTTCTCCCAAGGCTTATTCTCGTCCAATTATGGTTTTTAACCAATCTTGTGCATCCAATAAGTACATTTGTGTCATTGGTTGAACATTTAGGTCATTTTCGTCCTCCCAAGGCTTATTCTCGTCCAATTAGGGTTTTTAACCAATCTTGTGCATCCTATAAGTACATTTGTATCATTGGTTGAACATTTAGGTCATTTTCGTCCTCCCAAGGCTTATTCTCGTCCAATTAGGGTTTTTTACCAATCTTGTGCATCCAATAAGTGATTTTGTGTCATTGGTTGAACATTTAGGTCATTTTCGTCCTCCCAAGCTTTATTCTCGTCCAATTAGGGTTTTTAACCAATCTTGTGCATCCAATAAGTACATTTGTGTCATTGGTTGAACATTTAGGTCATTTTCGTCCCCCAAGGCTTATTCTCGTCCAATTAGGGTTTTTAACCAATCTTGTGCATCCAATAAGTTATTTTGTGTCAATTGTTGAATATTTAGGTCATTGGTTAAACTATTTTCTCGGTCTTCACATCAAACAACTCAAACATGGCATCTTCATCAATCAAGCAAAATATTGCAAAGAACTGCTAAAAAGATTTGACATGGAAAAATGCAAGGAGAGTGCAACTCCCATGGGTTCCGGAACATATGTTGATAAAGATGAAACTGGTGCATCTGTAGACATTTCAAAATATCGAGGTATGATTGGATCTTTGTTATATCTAACGGCCAGTCGGCCAGATATCATGTTTAGTGTTTGTCTATGTGCAAGATTTCAAGCAGATCCGAAAGAATCACATCTTGTAGCTGTCAAAAGGATCATGAAATACTTAAAAGGCACCATCAATGTTGGACTATGGTATCCTAAAGGTAGTATCTGTAGTCTCGTTGGATACTCTGATTCAGATTATGCAGGATGTAAAACAGACCGTAAAAGCACAAGCGGCACTTGTCATGTACTGGGAAATGCACTCGTATCTTGGTCATGTAAAAAGCAAGCATGTGTCGCACTTAGTACTGCTGAAGCCGAGTACATAGCAGCAGGAAGTTGTTGCGCACAAATCCTATGGCTCAAGCAACAACTATGTGATTATGGAATTGATCTTGGATGCATTCCGCTACGATGCGACAACACTAGTGCAATCAATATCTCAAAGAATCCAATCATGCATTCTCGGACCAAACACATTGATATACGACATCACTTTCTGCGTGATCATGTGCTTAAAGGCAATGTTGAAGTAACCTTTGTGGATACACATAACCAACTTGCGGACATCTTCACTAAACCACTTCCTAAAGACTCATTTTTCAAAATACGACGCGAACTCGGCATCTTAAGTGAAAGTGATCTTTGAACGTCAGGTAAAACTGCTATCATCAGGGCAAAGGTATGGCTTAACTCGTATCTTCACATGCTTACATGATATCTGAATTTAGTTGACCTACATGAGATTTGAATCTATTTGACTATTTGACTTGACGATATTGTCACTCTGTTAATTCTTGCCCTCACATATTAGACTTTAGTTAATGATGTTTACATGTTATTTATACGATTATATTAAGTTTGTGTTCTGCTCTGTGTTATAAAATCATGTCTGTTTCCAAAATCTGGAAGTCGTAGCCGAATACAGTCATACTGTATTCGAATACAGATGATTCTGGAAATCTGTATTCGATTACCATCATCCTGTATTCGAATACAGGTTCGCATTTTTCTACAGATGCACCAATCATACCAATTCTTAAATATCATTGTCATATCCTTAAGGTTCTCAAAAGTACTTGAATAGATCTTGAATTATTCTACCTTCATTCTATTCCTATATTCTTATCAATAACAACAAAGTGTTTGTAAAAGAAAGTTGTACTTTCTTTGAAGTGCTGTATTTAAGATAGTAGTGTTCTATCTTTGGAAATTTGTTAGAAGATTGTAGCCAAGGTCCCAGGGTGAGGACTTGTACATATTCTGACAGATAGTGAAGAAAATCTCTTGTGGTGTGCAAGAGGACTGGACGTACCCTTGGTGATTAGGGGAACCAGGATAAATCTTTTGGTGTTCTTTACATTACTGCCATTTACATTATTGTTCACTATCCATAAGCGCAAAAATCAATCACGATAATTTTAAAAACAATCAAAATAACCAAACACCTAATTCACCCCCCCCCTCTTAGGTGCACATCTGATCTTACATTAACCAATCTTGTGCATTCAATAATTAATTTTGTATCATTGGTTGAACATTTAGGTCATTTTCGTCCTCCCTAGGCTTATTCTCGTCCAATTAGGGTTTTTAACCAATCTTACGCATCAAATAAGTGATTTTGTGTCATTGGTTGAACATTTAGGTCATTTTCGTCCTCCCTAGGCTTATTCTCGTCCAATTAGGGTTTTTAACCAATCTTGTGCATCCAATAAGTACATTTGTGTCATTGGTTGAACATTTAGGTCATTTTCGTCCTCCGAATGCTTATTCTCGCCCAATTAGGGTTTTTCACCAATCTTGTGCATCCAATAAGTACATTTGTGTCATTGGTTGAACATTTAGGTCATTTTCGTCCTCCCAAGGCTTATTCTCGTCCAATTAGGGTTTTTAACCAATCTTGTGCATCCAATAAGTGATTTTGTGTCATTGGTTGAACATTTAGGTCAATTTCGTCCTCCCTATACTTATTCTCGTCCAATTAGGGTTTTTTAACAATCTTGTGCATCCAATAAGTACATTTGTGTCATTAGTTGAACATTTAGGTCATTTATGTCCTCCAAAAGCTTATTCTCGTCCAATTAGGGTTTTTAACCAATCTTGTGCATCCAATAAGTGATTTTGTGTCATTGGTTGAACATTTAGGTCATTTTTGTCCTCCCTAGGCTTATTCTCGTCCAATTAGGGTTTTTAACCAATCTTGTGCATCCAATAAGTGATTTTGTGTCATTGGTTGAACATTTTGGTCATTTTTGTCCTCCCTAGGCTTATTCTCGTCCAATTAGGGTTTTTAACCAATCTTGTGCATCCAATAAGTGATTTTGTGTCATTGGTTGAACATTTAGGTCATTTTCGTCCTCCCAAGGCTTATTCTCGTCCAATTACGGATTTTAACCAATCTTGTGCATCTAATAAGTGATTTTGTGTCATTGGTTGAACATTTAGGTCATTTTCCTCGTCCCTAGGCTTATTCTCGTCCAATTAGGGTTTTTAACCAATCTTGTGCATCCAATAAGTGATTTTGTGTCATTGGTTGAACATTTATGTCATTTTTGTCCTCCCTAGGCTTATTCTTGTCCAATTAGGGTTTTTAAAGAATCTTGTGAATCCAATAAGTGATTTTGTGCCATTGGTTTAACATTTAGGTCATATTCGTCCTCCCAAGGCTTATTCTCGTCCAATTAGGGTTTTTATCCCATCTTGTGCATCTAATAAGTGATTTTGTGTCATTGGGTGAACATTTATGTCATTTTCGTCCTCCCTAGGCTTATTCTCGTCCAATTAGGGTTTTTAAACAATCTTGTGCATCCAATAAGTGATTTTGTTCCATTGGTTTAACATTTAGGTCATTTTCGTCCTCCCAAGGCTTATTCTCGTCCAATTAGGGTTTTTAACCAATCTTGTGCATCCAATAAGTACATTTGTGTCATTGGTTGAACATTTAGGTCATTTTCGTCCTCCCAAGGCTTATTCCCGTCCATTTAGGGTTTTTAACGAATCTTGTGCATCCAATAAGTGATTGTGTCATTGGTTAAACATTTAGGTCATTTTCGTCCTCCCTAGGCTTATTCTCGTATAATTAGTGTTTTTAACCAATCTTGTGCATCCAATTAGTGATTTTGTGTCATTGGTTGAACATTTAGGTCACTTTTGTCCTCCCTAGTCTTATTCTCATCCAATTAGGGTTTTTAACCAATCTTGTGCATCCAATAAGTGATTTTGTGTCATTGGTTGAACATTTAGGTCATTTTCGTCCTCCCAAGGCTTATTCTCATCCAATTAGGGTTTTTAACCAATCTTTTGCTTCCAATAAGTTATTTTGTGTCATTGGTTGAACATTTAGGTCATTTTCGTCCACCCAAGGCTTATTCTCGTCAATTAGGGTTTTTAACCAATCTTGTGCATCCAATAACTGATTTTGTATCATAGGTTGAACATTTAGGTCATTTTCGTCCTCCCAAGGCTTATTCTCGTCCAATTAGGGTTTTTAACCAATCTTGTGCATCCAATAAGTACATTTGTGTCATTGGTTGAACATTTAGGACATTTTCGTCCTCCCAAGGCTTATTCTCGTCCAATTAGGGTTTTTAACCAATCTTATGCATCCAATAATTACATTTGTGTCATTGGTTGAACATTTAGGTCATTTTCGCCCTCCCTTGGCTTATTCTCGTCCAATTAGGGTTTTTAACCAATCTTGTGCATCCAATAAGTGATTTTGTGTCATTGGTTGAACATTTAGGTCATTTTCGTCCTCCCTAGGCTTATTCTCGTCCAATTAGGGTTTTTAACCGATCTTGTGCATCCAATAAGTGATTTTGTGTCATTGGTTGAACATTGATGTCATTTTCGTCCTCCCTAGGCTTATTCTCGTCTAATTAGGGTTTTTAAACAATCTTGTGCATCCAATAAGTACATTTGTGTCATTGGTTGAATATTTAGGTCATTTTCGTCCTCCCTAGGCTTATTCTCGTCCAATTAGGGTTTTTAACCAATCTTGTGCATCCAATAAGTACATTTGTGTCATTGGTTGAACATTTAGGTCTTTTTCGTCCTCCCAAGGCTTATTCTCGTCCAATTAGGGTTTTTAACCAATCTTGTGCATCTAATAAGTGATTTTGTGTCATTGGTTGAACATTTAGGTCATTTTCGTCCTCCCTAGGCTTATTCTCGTCCAATTAGGGTTTTTAACCAATCTTGTGCATCCAATAAGTGATTTTGTGTCATTGATTGAACATTTACGTCATTTTCGTCCTCCCAAGGCTTATTCTCGTCCAATTAGGGTTTTTAACCAATCTTTTGCATCCAATAAGTGATTTTGTGTCATTGATTGAACATTTAGGTCATTTTCGTCATCCCAAGGCTTATTCTCGTCCAATTAGGGTTTTTAACCATTCTTGTGTATCTAATAAGTGATTTTGTGTCATTGGTTGAACATTTAGGTCATTTTCGTCCTCCCAAGGCTTATTCTCATCCAATTAGGGTTTTTAACCAATCTTGTGCATCCAATAAGTGATTTTGTGTCATTGGTTGAACATTTAGGTCATTTTTGTCCTCCCTAGGCTTATTCTCGTCCAATTAGGGTTTTTAACCAATCTTGTGCAGCCAATAAGTGATTTTGTGTCATTGGTTGAAAATTTAGGTCATTTTCGTCCTCCCAAGGCTTATTCTCATCCAATTAGGGTTTTTAACCAATCTTGTGCATCCAATAAGTGATTTTGTGTCATTGGTTGAACATTTAAGTCATTTTCGTCCTCCCAAGGCTTATTCTCGTCCAATTAGGGTTTTTAACCAATCTTGTGCATCTAATAAGTGATTTTGTGTCATTGGTTGAACATTTAGGTCATTTTCGTCCTCCCTAGGCTTATTCTCGTCCAATTAGGGTTTTTAAACAATCTTGTGCATCCAATAAGTGATTTTGTTCCATTGGTTTAACATTTAGGTCATTTTCGTCCTCCCAAGGCTTATTCTCGTCCAATTAGGGTTTTTAACCAATCTTGTGCATCCAATAAGTACATTTGTGTCATTGGTTGAACATTTAGGTCATTTTCGTCATCCCAAGGCTTATTCTCGTCAATTAGGGTTTTTAACCAATCTTGTGCATGCAATAAGTGATTTTGTGTCATTGGTTGAACATTTAGGTCATTTTCGTCCTCCCAAGGTTTATTCTCGTCCAATTAGGGTTTTTAACCAATCTTGTGCATCCAATAAGTGCATTTGTGTCATTGGTTGAACATTTAGGACATTTTCGTCCTCCCGAGGCTTATTCTCGTCCAATTAGGGTTTTTAACTAATCTTGTGCATCCAATAAGTGATTTTGTGTCATTGGTTGAACATTTAGGTCATTTTTGTCCTCCCTAGGCTTATTCTCGTCCAATTAGGGTTTTTAACCAATCTTGTGCATCCAATAAGTGATTTTGTGTCATTGGTTGAACATTTAGGTCATTTTCGTCCCCCCAAGGCTTATTCTCATCCAATTAGGGTTTTTAACCAATCTTGTGCATCCAATAAGTGATTTTGAGTCATTGGTTGAACATTTAGGTCATTTTCGTCCTTCCAAGGCTTATTCTCGTCCAATTAGGGTTTTTAACCAATCTTGTGCATCCAATAAGTATATTTGTGTCATTGGTTGAACATTTAGGTCATTTTCGTCCTCCCAAGGCTTATTCTCATCCAATTAGGGTTTTTAACCCATCTTGTGCATCTAATAAGTGATTTTGTGTCATTGGTTGAACATTTATGTCATTTTCGTCCTCCATAGGCTTTTTCTCGTCCAATTAGGGTTTTTAAACAATCTTGTGCATCCAATAAGTGATTTTGTTCCATTGGTTTAACATTTAGGTCATTTTCGTCCTCTCAAGGCTTATTCTCGTCCAATTAGGGTTTTTAACCAATCTTGTGCATCCAATAAGTACATTTGTGTCATTGGTTGAACATTTAGGTTATTTTCGTTCTCCCAAGGATTATTCTCGTCAATTAGGGTTTTTAACCAATCTTGTGCATCCAATAAGTGATTTTGTGTCATTGGTTGAACATTTAGGTCATTTTCGTCCTCCCAAGGCTTATTCTCGTCCAATTAGGGTTTTTAACCAATCTTGTGCATCCAATAAGTACATTTGTGTCATTGGTTGAACATTTAGGACATTTTCGTCCTCCCAAGGCTTATTCTAGTCCAATTAGGGTTTTTAACCAATCTTGTGCATCCAATAAGTGATTTTGTGTCATTGGTTGAACATTTAGGTCATTTTTGTCCTCCCTAGGCTTATTCTCGTCCAATTAGGGTTTTTAACCAATCTTGTGCATCCAATAAGAACATCTGTGTCATTGGTTGAACATTTAGGACATTTTCGTCCTTCCAAGGCTTATTCTCGTCCAATTAGGGTTTTTAACCAATCTTGTGCATCCAATAAGTGATTTTGTGTCATTGGTTGAACATTTAGGTCATTTTTGTCCTCCCTAGGCTTATTCTCGTCCAATTAGGGTTTTTAACCAATCTTGTGCATCCAATAAGTGATTTTGTGTCATTGATTGAACATTTAGGTCATTTTCGTCATCCCAAGGCTTATTCTCGTCCAATTACGGTTTTTAACCAATCTTGTGCATCCAATAAGTGATGTTCTGTCATTGGTTGAACATTTAGGTAATTTTCGTCCTCCCAAGGCTTATTCTCGTCCAATTAGGGTTCTTAAACAATCTTGTGCATCTAATAAGTGATTTTGTGTCATTGGTTGAACATTTAGGTCATTTTCGTCCTCCCTAGGCTTATTCTCGTCCAATTAGGGTTTTTAACCAATCTTGTGCATCCAATAAGTGATTTTGTGTCATTGGTTGAACATTTATGTCATTTTCGTCCTCCCTAGGCTTATTCTCGTCCAATTAGGGTTTTTAAACAATCTTGTGCATCTAATAAGTGATTTTGTGTCATTGGTTGAACATTTAGGTCATTTTCGTCGTCCCTAGGCTTATTCTCGTCCAATTAGGGTTTTTAACCAATCTTGTGCATCCAATAAGTGATTTTGTGTCATTGGTTGAACATTTATGTCATTTTCGTCCTCCCTAGGTTTATTCTCGTCCAATTAGGGTTTTTAAACAATCTTGTGAATCAAATAAGTGATTTTGTGCCATTGGTTTAACATTTAGGTCATTTTCGTCCTCCCAAGGTTTATTCTCGTCTTATTTGGGTTTTTAACCAATCTTGTGCATCTAATAAGTGATTTTGTGTCATTGGTTGAACATTTAGGTCATTTTCGTCCTCCCTAGGCTTATTCTCGTCCAATTAGGGTTTTTAACCAATCTTGTGCATCCAATAAGTGATTATGTGTCATTGGTTGAACATTTAGGTCATTTTTGTCCTCCCTAGGCTTATTCTCGTCCAATTAGGGTTTTTAACCAATCTTGTGCATCCAATAAGTGATTTTGTGTCATTGGTTGAACATTTAGGTCATTTTCGTCCTCCCAAGGCTTATTCTCGTCCAATTACGGTTTTTAACCAATCTTGTGCATCTAATAAGTGATTTTGTGTCATTGGTTGAACATTTAGGTCATTTTCGTCGTCCCTAGGCTTATTCTCGTCCAATTAGGGTTTTTAACCAATCTTGTGCATCCAATAAGTGATTTTGTGTCATTGGTTGAACATTTATGTCAATTTTGTCCTCCCTAAGCTTATTCTCGTCCAATTAGGGTTTTTAAAGAATCTTGTGAATCCAATAAGTGATTTTGTGCAATTGGTTTAACATTTAGGTCATTTTCGTCCTCCCAAGGCTTATTCTCGTCCAATTAGGGTTTTTATCCCATCTTGTGCATCTAATAAGTGATTTTGTGTCATTGTGTGAACATTTATGTCATTTTCGTCCTCCCTAGGCTTATTCTCGTCCAATTAGGGTTTTTAAACAATCTTGTGCATCCAATAAGTGATTTTGTTCCATTGGTTTAACATTTAGGTCATTTTCGTCCTCCCAAGGCTTATTCTCGTCCAATTAGGGTTTTTAACCAATCTTGTGCATCCAATAAGTACATTTGTGTCATTGGTTGAACATTTAGGTCATTTTCGTCCTCCCAAGGCTTATTCCCGTCCATTTAGGGTTTTTAACGAATCTTGTGCATCCAATAAGTGATTGTGTCATTGGTTAAACATTTAGGTCATTTTCGTCCTCCCTAGGCTTATTCTCGTATAATTAGTGTTTTTAACCAATCTTGTGCATCCAATTAGTGATTTTGTGTCATTGGTTGAACATTTAGGTCACTTTTGTCCTCCCTAGTCTTATTCTCATCCAATTAGGGTTTTTAACCAATCTTGTGCAGCCAATAAGTGATTTTGTGTCATTGGTTGAACATTTAGGTCATTTTCGTCCTCCCTAGGCTTATTCTCGTCCAATTAGGGTTTTTAACCAATCTTTTGCATCCAATAAGTTATTTTGTGTCATTGGTTGAACATTTAGGTCATTTTCGTCCACCCAAGGCTTATTCTCGTCAATTAGGGTTTTAAACCAATCTTGTGCATCCAATAACTGATTTTGTATCATAGGTTGAACATTTAGGTCATTTTCGTCCTCCCAAGGCTTATTCTCGTCCAATTAGGGTTTTTAACCAATCTTGTGCATCCAATAAGTACATTTGTGTCATTGGTTGAACATTTAGGACATTTTCGTCCTCCCAAGGCTTATTCTCGTCCAATTAGGGTTTTTAACCAATCTTATGCATCCAATAATTACATTTGTGTCATTGGTTGAACATTTAGGTCATTTTCGCCCTCCCTTGGCTTATTCTCGTCCAATTAGGGTTTTTAACCAATCTTGTGCATCCAATAAGTGATTTTGTGTCATTGGTTGAACATTTAGGTCATTTTCGTCCTCCCAAGGCTTATTCTCGTCCAATTAGGGTTTTTAACCAATCTTGTGCATCCAATAAGTACATTTGTGTCATTGGTTGAACATTTAGGTCATTTTCGTCCTCCCAAGGCTTATTCTCGTCCAATTAGGGTTTTTAACCAATCTTGTGCATCCAATAAGTACATTTGTGTCATTGGTTGAACATTAAGGTCATTTTCGTCCTCGCAAGGCTTATTCTCGTCCAATTAGGGTTTTTAACCAATCTTGTGCCTCCAATAAGTGATTTTGTGTCATTGGTTGAACATTTAGGTCATTTTCGTCCTCCCAAGGCTTATTCTTGTCCAATTAGGGTTTTTAACCAATCTTGTGCATCCAATAAGTGATTTTGTGTCATTGGTTGAACATTTAGGTCATTTTCGTCCTATAGGGACTTATTCTCGTCCAATTAGGGTTTTTAACCAATCTTGTGCATCCAATAAGTACATTTGTGTCATTGGTTGAACATTTAGGTCATTTTCGTCCTCCCAAGGCTTATTCTCGTCCAATTAGGGTTTTTAACCAATCTTGTGCATCCAATAAGTTATTTTGTGTCATTGGTTGAACATTTAGGTCATTTTCGTCCTCCCAAGGCTTATTCTCGTCCAATTAGGGTTTTTAACCAATCTTGTGCATCCATAAAGTGATTTTGTGTAATTGTTTGAACATTTAGGTCATTTTCGTCCTCCCAAGCCTTATTCTCGTCCAATTAGGGTTTTTAACCAATCTTGTGCATCCAATAAGTACATTTGTGTCAATGGTTGAACATTTAGGTCATTTTCGTCCTCCCAAGGCTATTCTAGTCCAATTAGGGTTTTTAACCAATCTTGTGCATCCAATAAGTGATTTGGTGTCATTGGTTGAACATTTAGGTCATTTTCGTCCTCCCAAGGCTTATTCTCGTCCAATTAGGGTTTTTAACCAATCTTGTGCATCCAATAAGTGATTTTGTGTCATTGGTTGAATATTTAGGTCATTTTCGTCCTCCCAAGGCTTATTCTGGTCCAATTAGGGTTTTTAACAAATCTTGTGCATGCAATAAGTGATTTTGTGTCATTGGTTGAACATTTAGGTCATTTTCGTCCTCCCTAGGCTTATTCTCATCCAATTAGGGTTTTTAACCAATCTTGTGCATCCAATAAGTACATTTGTGTCATTGGTTGAACATTTAGGTCATTTTCGTCCTCCCAAGGCTTATTCTCGTCCAATTAGGGTTTTTAACCAATCTTGTGCATCCAATAAGTACATTTGTGTCATTGGTTGAACATTTAAGTCATTTTCGTCCTCCCAAGGTTTATTCTCGTCCAATTAGGGTTTTTAACCAATCTTGTGTATCCAATAAGTGATTTTGTGTCATTGGTTGAACATTTAGGTCATTTTCGTCCTCACAAGGCTTATTCTCTTCCAATTAGGGATTTTAACCAATCTTGTGCATACAATAAGTGATTTTGTGTCATTGGTTGAACATTTAGGTCATTTTCGTTCTCCCAAGGCTTATTCTCGTCCAATTAGGGTTTTTAACCAATCTTGTGCATCCAATAAGTACATTTGTGTCATTGGTTGAACATTTAGGTCATTTTCGTCCTCCCAAGGCTTATTCTCGTCCAATTAGGGTTTTTAACCAATCTTGTGCATCCAATAAGTACATTTGTGTCATTGGTTGAACATTTAGGTCATTTTCGTCCTCCCAAGGCTTATTCTCGTCCAATTAGGGTTTTTAACCAATCTCTTGCATCCAATAAGTACATTTGTGTCATTGGTTGAACATTTAGGTCATTTTCGTCCTCCCAAGGCTTATTCTCGTCCAATTAGGGTTTTTAACCAATCTTGTGCATCCAATAAGTGATTTTGTGTCATTGGTTGAACATTTAGGTCATTTTCATCCTATAGGGACTTATTCTCGTCCAATTAGGGTTTTTAACCAATCTTGTGCATCCAATAAGTACATTTGTGTCATTGGTTGAACATTTAGGTCATTTTCGTCCTCCCAAGGCTTATTCTCGTCCAATTAGGGTTTTTAACCAATCTTGTGCATCCAATAAGTACATTTGTGTCATTGGTTGAACATTTAGGTCATTTTCGTCCTCCCAAGGCTTATTCTCGTCCAATTAGGGTTTTTAACCAATCTTGTGCATCCAATACATTTGTGTCATTAGTTGAACATTTAGGTCATTTTCGTCCTCCCTAGGCTTATTCTCGATTAATTGGGGTTTTTAACCAATCTTGTGCATCCAATAAGTGATTTTGTGTCATTGGTTGAACATTTAGGTCAATTTCGTCATCCCTATGCTTATTCTCGTCCAATTAGGGTTTTTAACCAATCTTGTGCATCCAATAAGTACATTTGTGTCATTGGTTGAACATTTAGGTCATTTTCGTCCTCCCAAGGCTTATTCTCGTCCAATTAGGGTTTTTAACCAATCTTGTGCATCCAATAAGTACATTTGTGTTGTTGGTTGAACATTTAGGTCATTTTCGTCCTCCCAAGGCTTATTCTCGTCCAATTAGGGTTTTTAACCAATCTTGTGCATCCAATAAGTACATTTGTGTCATTGGTTGAACATTTAGGTCATTTTCGTCCTCCCAAGGCTTATTCTCGTCCAATTAGGGTTTTTAACCAATCTTGTGCATCCAATAAGTAGATTTGTGTCATTGGTTGAATATTTAGGTCATTTTCGTCCTCCCAAGGCTTATTCTCGTCCAATTAGGGTTTTTAACCAATCTTGTGCATCCAATAAGTACATTTGTGTCATTGGTTGAACATTTAGGTCATTTTCGTCCTCCCAAGGCTTATTCTCGTCCAATTAGGGTTTTTAACCAATCATGTGTATCCAATAAGTGATTTTGTGTCGTTGGATGAACATTTAGGTCATTTTCGTCCTCGCAAGGCTTATTCTCGTCCAATTAGGGTTTTTAACCAATCTTGTGCATCCAATAAGTACATTTGTGTCATTGGTTGAACATTTAGGTCATTTTCGTCCTCCCAAGGCTTATTCTCGTCCAATTAGGGTTTTTAACCAATCTTTTGCCTCCAATAAGTGATTTTGTGTCATTGGTTGAACATTTAGGTCATTTTCGTCCTCCCAAGGCTAATTCTCGTCCAATTAGGGTTTTTAACCAATCTTGTACATCCAATAAGTGATTTTGTGTCATTGGTTGAACATTTAGGTCATTTTCTTCCTCCCAAGGCTTATTCTCGTCCAATTAGGGTTTTTAACCAATCTTGTGCATCCAATAAGTACATTTGTGTCATTGGTTGAACATTTAGGTCATTTTCGTCCTCCCAAGGCTTATTCTCGTCCAATTAGGGTTTTTAACCAATCTTGTGCATCCAATAAGTACATTTGTGTCATTGGTTGGACATTTAGGTCATTTTCGTCCTCCCAAGGCTTTTTCTCGTCCAATTAGGGTTTTTAACCAATCTTGTGCATCCAATAAGTACATTTTTGTCATTGGTTGAACATTTAGGTCATTTTCGTCCTCCCAAGGCTTACTCTCGTCCAATTAGGGTTTTTAACCAATCTTGTGCATCCAATAATTACATTTGTGTCATTGGTTGAACATTTAGGTCATTTTCGTCCTCCCAAGGCTTATTCTCGTCCAATTAGGGTTTTTAACCAATCTTGTGCATCCAATAAGTACATTTGTGTCATTGGTTGAACATTTAGGTCATTTTCGTCCTCCCAAGGCTTATTCTCGTCCAATTAGGGTTTTTAACCAATCTTGTGCATCCAATAAGTACATTTGTGTCATTGGTTGAACATTTAGGTCATTTTCGTCCTCCTAAGGCTTATTCTCGACCAATTACAATTTTTAACCAATCTTGTGCATCCAATAAGTGATTTTGTGTCATTGGTTGAACATTTAGGTCATTTTCGTCCTCCCAAGGCTTATTCTCATCCAATTAGGGTTTTTCTCCAATATTGTGCATCCAATAAGTGATTTTGTGTCATTGGTTGAACATTTAGGTCATTTTCGTCCTCCCAAGGCTTATTCTCGTCCAATTAGGGTTTTTAACCAATCTTGTGCATCCAATAAGTACATTTGTGTCATTGGTTGAACATTTAGGACATTTTCGTCCTCCCAAGGCTTATTCTCCTCCAATTAGGGTTTTTAACCAACCTTGTGCATCCAATAATTACATTTCTGTCATTGGTTGAACATTTGGGTCATTTTCGTCCTCCCAAGGCTTATTCTCTTCCAATTAGGGTTTTTAACGAATCTTGTGCATCCAATAAGTACATTTATTTTATTGGTTGGACATTTAGGTCATTTTCGTCGTCCCTAGGCTTATTCTCGTCCAAATAAGGTTTTTAACCAATCTTGTGCATCCAATAAGTGATTTTGTGTCATTGGTTGAACATTTAGGTCATTTTCGTCCTCCCTAGGCTTATTCTCGTCCAATTAGGGTTTTTAACCAATCTTGTGCATCCAATAAGTGATTATGTGTCATTGGTTGAACATTTAGGTCATTTTTGTCCTCCCTAGGCTTATTCTCGTCCAATTAGGGTTTTTAACCAATCTTGTGCATCCAATAAGTGATTTTGTGTCATTGGTTGAACATTTAGGTCATTTTCGTCCTCCCAAGGCTTATTCTCGTCCAATTACGGATTTTAACCAATCTTGTGCATCTAATAAGTGATTTTGTGTCATTGGTTGAACATTTAGGTCATTTTCCTCGTCCCTAGGCTTATTCTCGTCCAATTAGGGTTTTTAACCAATCTTGTGCATCCAATAAGTGATTTTGTGTCATTGGTTGAACATTTATGTCATTTTTGTCCTCCCTAGGCTTATTCTTGTCCAATTAGGGTTTTTAAAGAATCTTGTGAATCCAATAAGTGATTTTGTGCCATTGGTTTAACATTTAGGTCATATTCGTCCTCCCAAGGCTTATTCTCGTCCAATTAGGGTTTTTATCCCATCTTGTGCATCTAATAAGTGATTTTGTGTCATTGGGTGAACATTTATGTCATTTTCGTCCTCCCTAGGCTTATTCTCGTCCAATTAGGGTTTTTAAACAATCTTGTGCATCCAATAAGTGATTTTTTTCCATTGGTTTAACATTTAGGTCATTTTCGTCCTCCCAAGGCTTATTCTCGTCCAATTAGGGTTTTTAACCAATCTTGTGCATCCAATAAGTACATTTGTGTCATTGGTTGAACATTTAGGTCATTTTCGTCCTCCCAAGGCTTA
>JBBPBP010000253.1:70147-87664 GCA_037974735.1 Cicer chorassanicum
CATTTTCGTCCTCCCTAGGCTTATTCTCGTATAATTAGTGTTTTTAACCAATCTTGTGCATCCAATTAGTGATTTTGTGTCATTGGTTGAACATTTAGGTCATTTTCGTCCTCCCAAGGCTTATTCTTGTCCAATTAGGGTTTTTAAACAATCTTGTGCATCCAATAAGTGATTTTGTGTCATCGGTTGAACAATTAGGTCATTTTCGTCCTCCATAGGCTTATTCTCGTCAAATTAGGGTTTTTTAACCAATAAGGTGCATCCAATAAGTACATATGTGTCATTGGTTGAAAATTTAGGTCATTTTCGTCCTCCCAAGGCTTATTCTCGTCCAATTAGGGTTTTTAACAAATCTTGTGCATCCAATAAGTGATTTTGTGTCTTTGGTTAAACATTTAGGTCATTTTCGTCCTCCCTAGGCTTATTCTCGTCCAATTAGGGTTTTTAACCAATCTTGTGCATCCAATAAGTACATTTGTGTCATTGGTTGAACATTTAGGTCTTTTTCGTCCTCCCAAGGCTTATTCTCGTCCAATTAGGGTTTTTAACCAATCTTGTGCATCCTATAAGTACATTTGTATCATTGGTTGAACATTTAGGTCATTTTCGTCCTCCCAAGGCTTATTCTCGTCCAATAGGGTTTTTTTTACCAATCTTGTGTATCCAATAAGTGATTTTGTGTCATTGGTTGAACATTTAGGTCATTTTCGTCCTCCCAAGGCTTATTCTCGTCCAATTAGGGTTTTTAACCAATCTTGTGCATCCAATAAGTACATTTGTGTCATTGGTTGAACATTTAGGTCATATTCGTCCTCCGAAGGCTTATTCTCGTCCAATTAGGGTTTTTAACCAATCTTGTGCATCCAATAAGTGATTTTGTGTCATTGGTTGAACATTTAGGTTATTTTCGTCCTCCCAAGGCTTATTCTCGTTCAATTAGGGATTTTAACCAATCTTGTGCATCCAATAAGTGATTTTGTGTCATTGGTTGAACATTTAGGTCATTTTCGTCCTCCCAAGGCTTATTCTCGTCCAATTAGGGTTTTTAACCAATCTTGTGCATCCAATAAGTACATTTGTGTCATTGGTTGAACATTTAGGACATTTTCGTCCTCCCAAGGCATATTCTCGTCCAATTAGGGTTTTTAACCAATCTTGTGCATCCAATAAGTGATTTTGTGTCATTGGTTGAACATTTAGGTCATTTTCGTCCTCCCTAGGCTTATTCTCGTCTAATTAGGGTTTTTAACCAATCTTGTGCATCCAATAAGTACATGTGTCATTCATTGAACATTTAGGTCATTTTCGTCCTCCCTAGGCTTATTCTCGTCCAATTAGGGTTTTTAACCAATCTTGTGCATCCAATAAGTGATTTTGTGTCATTGGTTGAACATTTAGGTCATTTTCGTCCTCCCAAGGCTTATTCTCGTCCAATTACGGTTTTTAACCAATCTTGTGCATCTAATAAGTGATTTTGTGTCATTGGTTGAACATTTAGGTCATTTTCGTCGTCCCTAGGCTTATTCTCATCCAATTAGGGTTTTAAACCAATCTTGTGCATCCAATAAGTGATTTTGTGTCATTGGTTGAACATTTATGTCATTTTTGTCCTCCCTAGGCTTATTCTCGTCCAATTAGGGTTTTTAAACAATCTTGTGAATCCAATAAGTGATTTTGTGCCATTGGTTTAACATTTAGGTCATTTTCGTCCTCCCAAGGCTTATTCTCGTCCAATTAGGGTTTTTATCCCATCTTGTGCATCTAATAAGTGATTTTGTGTCATTGGGTGAACATTTATGTCATTTTCGTCCTCCCTAGGCTTATTCTCGTCCAATTAGGGTTTTTAAACAATCTTGTGCATCCAATAAGTGATTTTGTTCCATTGGTTTAACATTTAGGTCATTTTCGTCCTCCCAAGGCTTATTCTCGTCCAATTAGGGTTTTTAACCAATCTTGTGCATCCAATAAGTACATTTGTGTCATTGGTTGAACATTTAGGTCATTTTCGTCATCCCAAGGCTTATTCTGGTCCAATTAGGGATTTTAATCAATCTCGTGCATACAATAAGTGATTTTGTGTCATTGGTTGAACATTTAGGTCATTTTCGTCCTCCCAAGGCTTATTCTCGTCCAATTAGGGTTTTTAACCAATCTTGTGCATCCAATAAGTACATTTGTGTCATTGGTTGAACATTTAGGTCATTTTCGTCCTCCCATTGCTTATTCTCGTCCAATTAGGGTTTTTAACCAATTTTGTGCATCCAATAAGTGATTTTGTGTCATTGGTTGAACATTTAGGTCTTTTTCGTCCTCCTAAGGCTTATTCTCATCCAATTAGGGGTTTTAACCAATCTTGTGCGTCCAATAAGTACATTTGTGTCATTGGTTGAACATATAGGTCATTTTTGTCCTCCCTAGGCTTATTCTCGTCCAATTAGGGTTTTTAACCAATCTTGTGCATCCAATAAGTGATTTTGTGTCATTGGTTGAACATTTAGGTCATTTTCGTCCTCCCAAGGCTTATTCTCGTCCAATTAGGGTTTTTAACCAATCTTGTGCATCCAATAAGTACATTTGTGTCATTGGTTGAACATTTAGGTCATTTTCGTCCTCCCAAGGCATTTTCTCGTCCAATTATGGTTTTTAACCAATCTTGTGCATCCAATAAGTACATTTGTGTCATTGGTTGAACATTTAGGTCATTTTCGTCCTCCCAAGGCTTATTCTCGTCCAATTAGGGTTTTTAACCAATCTTGTGCATCCAATAAGTGATTTTGTGTCGTTGGTTGATCATTTAGGTCATTTTTGTCCTCCCAAGGCTTATTCTCGTCCAATTAGGGTTTTTAACCAATCTTGTGCATCCAATAAGTACATTTGTGTCATTGGTTGAACATTTAGGTCATTTTCGTCCTCCCAAGGCTTATTCTCGTCCAATTAGGGTTTTTAACCAATCTTGTACATCCAATAAGTACATTTGTGTCATTGGTTGAACATTTAGGTCTTTTTCGTCCTCCCAAGGCTTATTCTCGTCCAATTAGGGTTTTTAACCAATCTTGTGCATCCTATAAGTACATTTGTATCATTGGTTGAACATTTAGGTCATTTTCGTCCTCCCAAGGCTTATTCTCGTCCAATTAGGGTTTTTTACCAATCTTGTGCATCCAATAAGTGATTTTGTGTCATTGGTTGAACATTTAGGTCATTTTCGTCCTCCCAAGCTTTATTCTCGTCCAATTAGGGTTTTTAACCAATCTTGTGCATCCAATAAGTACATTTGTGTCATTGGTTGAACATTTAGGTCATTTTCGTCCCCCAAGGCTTATTCTCGTCCAATTAGGGTTTTTAACCAATCTTGTGCATCCAATAAGTTATTTTGTGTCAATTGTTGAATATTTAGGTCATTGGTTAAACTATTTTCTCGGTCTTCACATCAAACAACTCAAACATGGCATCTTCATCAATCAAGCAAAATATTGCAAAGAACTGCTAAAAAGATTTGACATGGAAAAATGCAAGGAGAGTGCAACTCCCATGGGTTCCGGAACATATGTTGATAAAGATGAAACTGGTGCATCTGTAGACATTTCAAAATATCGAGGTATGATTGGATCTTTGTTATATCTAACGGCCAGTCGGCCAGATATCATGTTTAGTGTTTGTCTATGTGCAAGATTTCAAGCAGATCCGAAAGAATCACATCTTGTAGCTGTCAAAAGGATCATGAAATACTTAAAAGGCACCATCAATGTTGGACTATGGTATCCTAAAGGTAGTATCTGTAGTCTCGTTGGATACTCTGATTCAGATTATGCAGGATGTAAAACATACCGTAAAAGCACAAGCGGCACTTGTCATGTACTGGGAAATGCACTCGTATCTTGGTCATGTAAAAAGCAAGCATGTGTCGCACTTAGTACTGCTGAAGCCGAGTACATAGCAGCAGGAAGTTGTTGCGCACAAATCCTATGGCTCAAGCAACAACTATGTGATTATGGAATTGATCTTGGATGCATTCCGCTACGATGTGACAACACTAGTGCAATCAATATCTCAAAGAATCCAATCATGCATTCTCGGACCAAACACATTGATATACGACACAACTTTTTGCGTGATCATGTGCTTAAAGGCAATGTTGAAGTAAACTTTGTGGATACACATAACCAACTTGCAGACATCTTCACTAAACCACTTCCTAAAGACTCCTTTTTCAAAATACGACGCGAACTCGGCATCTTAAGTGAAAGTGATCTTTAAACATAAGGTAAAATGTTATCATCATGACAAAGGTATGGCTTAATTCTTGTCGTCACATGTTTACATGTTATTTGAATTTAGTTGACTACTTGAATGACAATGTTATCAATATGTTAATTCTTGTCTTCACATATTAGAATCTAGTTGCCTATGTTTACATGTTATTTATGTTATTATATGAAGTTTGTGTTCTGTTCTGCCTGATAAAATCCTCACTGATTCAAAAATTGAAAGTCGTAGCCGAATACAGTCAAATTATAGTCGAATACAGATGTTTCTGGAAAATTGTATTTGATTACCACCTTACTGTATTCGAATACAGATTCACAGTCTTCTGTCATATATAAAGCCTTGACAGTCAGTAGCCGAATACACCTCCCTCCTTCCCTGCGAACTCGTATTTTTCCTCTGCGAAATCCATTTTCCTATCTGCGACTCAACCTCCAGAACAGCTTCGTTCATTCAAGCTTGCCTTCTTCAGATTCGCGATTTCAAGAACCCTAACCCCCAATTCAGCTTTGCGAATTCCAGTTTACTTCCCAACTACAACTCAGTCTCGAATCCGATCTCTAAAACCCCAACAACCATGTCAAGCATCTCCAACACTGTTGAAAACGCACGTAAACGTGGACCTCGCACCAAACATGCAAGCTTGGGTCCTTCCAAGCGACGCACAAAGAGCACCAGCGTCACAGATTTGTCTCGTCTTCTGCATTCTCCCAAAGAAATTACCCGGTTTCACACACTTTACTCCGACAAAAGGCTCATCATTCCCAAATTCGGTACTTTAGATTCATTCTGTGCTTTTCAATTTCCTGATTTACTTAGGGCTCAACATGTTGAGGACTTTATTGCTTACAAAGGTCCGATATATCCTGATTTGGTTCGAGTCTTTTATTGTAATCTTCGTCGGGATGGCAGAATGTTAATTTTACGTGTCAAAGGAATCACTATTGAACTTGATTCTCATACTATTGGTGACATTTTGAAAATACCTGATCACGGTCAGAAACTCAGTCCGACTAATTTATGCAAATGGCATAATATCTCGAGACATGATGCTTATGTGGCTCTGTGTCGCTTTGACAAACAAACCATAGAACGCAAGCAACTTCAGGCTAGCTCCACCTTTGCAAGACAAAGATTTAGTGTTGGAAACTTAACTGTCGACTTTCGTCTGCTTCATTACTTCTTGAGTTACATTTTGGTTCCTAAGGCCGGTAACTATTCTCAACTCTCTGAGTTTGAACTTCAGATTCTATACTTCATGAATGACGGTCTTCCTCTTAACTGGGCATATTTTGTTAAGTCAGTCATGTTTGTCTCCCGTGAAGCTGTTGGATTGCCCTATGCTAAGGAAGTTTCTCGCATACTTGAACATTTTGGGGTAGATTTTTCTGAGGAGGTTGTGTATACCGTCACTAAGGATAATCTGCTAGATTTGAGTGTTCTTCCTAGCATGAAAATCGTTTGGAGTGAACCGCTGCAAAAATACATCCATCAGAGTGATATCGGTCAAGCATCTGCTAGTGCTCCTACAGATGATGCTGCTGACGATCCTGCATCTGATGATGATCAAGTTTCTAACCGCATGATTATGGATAAACTTGACTCTCTTCAGACTTGCTTCTCCGGATTTACCACTTCGGTCGATGCTCGCTTTCAAGCTCTCGAATCCACCATCGCTACCAATCACGACAGCTTGGTCCACGAGATGTGTATCATCGCCGATAAAATTGATCACCTCCATCTCCCTCCGGATCGTCGCTGATTTTTACTTAGTTTCCTAGGCCTAGTTCGTTTTCGTGTGTTACTAGGATTGACCTTCCTACTATTTTGCTTAAGATGTAATCGTTGCTTCCGTAATCGTTGTATGACCTTTATGACTTTATGATTTTATGACTTTTTGAATCTATGACTTTTATGACTTTATGATTTTATGACTTTATGAATCTCTGACTTTTATGATTGTATCTGCTTATTTATCTCCAATATGATCTGTCTTGATTTATGATATGTTCAATCTATTACTTTCCTATTGCTGGTATTCTTCTTTTTGATCATGTCAAAAGGGGGAGAAATTTTGTGTATTTTGTTGCTTGTTGTTGTCCGGTAAAATTTATCTGTAGGTACTCAAACACACATATTGCAAAAATTACGGGGGAGTACAATACGCCTACATTACGGGGGAGTCATCAACAACCACAGCAATGGTTTTGTCATAATCAAAAAGGGGGAGAATGTAAAAATACGTTTTTGATTATACACAAAGACCAATGATGACACAGCAACAAAAAGAAGAATTCCTCAAACATCCCTTGATGAAATTACAAATAAATAGATTATATAAAGGTAAAATAATTCAAGTCATAATTCAAATACAAGAGAACCTTAATTACTTTGCATATGCATAAATAATATTTTCAAAAGTCCAAAATAATATTTTCAAAATATTAGAATCTTTATTTTTGACAAAAATTAATATCGTATTCGAATACAGCAATCTTGTAGTCGAATACAAGATAAAAACATGGCTTAGTTAGAGAGTTGGCCATCTCATCTGTATTCGACTACACAGTGAAAATTTTGAATGATTTTTAACGTTGCAGCAAGTTGTATTCGAATACAGATATCTTGTAGTCGAATACAAGATAAAACATGGCTAAGTCAGAGAGTTGGCCATCTCATCTGTATTCGACTACACAGTGAAATGTTTGAAAAATTTTTTAACGTTGCAGCAAGCTGTATTCGAATACAGCAATATGGTAGTCGAATACAACTGGAAGCAATGCAATTTTTCAACTTTGAATTCAATTTAAAACATTACAATTCTTTCTCAAACCTCTTGGATCAAAGGCCACGAATCTAAAGAGATGTTTGAGGACTATAAATAGGTCATAAATTCATTTTCAAATAACTAATTCAAATTACACAATTTCAAAGACTTTGAACTAAATTTTCTAAATTTTTCTAAGTCTTTTTCAGAAATTCAAGTACTTGCATATCATTTTCATATCCTTAAGGTTCTCAAAAGTACTTGAATAAATCTTGAATTATACTACCTTCATTCTATTCCTATATCCGTATCAAAAACAACAAAGTATTTGTAAAAGAAAGTTGTGCTTTCTTTAAGTGTTGTATCTAAGATAGTAGTGTTCTATCTTTGAAAGTTTGTTAGAAGATTGTAGCCAAGGTCCCAGGGTGAGGACTTGTACATATTCTGACAGATAGTGAAGAAAATCTCTTGTGGTGAGCAAGAGGACTGGACGTACCCTTGGTGATTAGGGGAACCAGGATAAATCTGTTGTGTTCTTTACATTACTGCCATTTACATTATCTTTTACTATCCATAAGCGCAAAAATCAATCACTATAATTCTAAAAACAATCAAAATAACCAAACACCTAATTCACCCCCCCCCCTCTTAGGTGCACATCTGATCTTACAATTGGTATCAGAGCAGGTTCAAGGTAACTTACTCCTTGATCAAATAACTAATGGCTTCCGCACTACCAGTTTTCAGAGACGGTGGCAGCAGTAACAAACCACCATGTTTCGTCGGTGAACACTACGATTTCTGGAAAATCCGCATGCAAGCATATCTTGAGGTACAGGGAGACGAAATATGGGATGCTGTCGAAAATGGTCCATACATTCCAACAACAGTCATCAACAACAAAGAAGAAATTAAGATAAAGAATTCTTGGACCGATGACGATAAAAGAAAAGTGTTATTCGATAAAAAGGCTAAAAACATTCTACAATCAGCACTTGGTATGGATGAATTCTTCCGCATATCTCACTGTAAAACAGCCAAGGAAATATGGGACACATTGGAAGTAACCCATGAAGGCACCATAGAGGTAAAAAGATCCAAACTAAATACACTTTCTCAAGAATATGAATTGTTTCGTATGCAGCCTGGAGAAACCATACTAGACATGCAGAAACGATTCTCCCACTTGACAAATCATTTGACAACCCTCGGAAAGGTCTTCTCCAACGATGAATTGAATCTGAAAGTATTACGATCACTAACGAGGGCATGGCAACCAAAGGTGACTGCGATATCAGAAAAGAAGAGTTTGTCCAAAATGTCACTTTCTGCATTATTTGGCAAACTACAAGAGCATGAAATAGAACTTGGACGATTAGAGCAAAATGAAACCCAAGAAAAGAAAAGCAAAAATATTGCTCTAAAGACCGAATCAAAGGAAGTAGTCAAAGAAGAAACTTCTGATGACGACGAAAACATCAACCTCCTTGTCAAGAAATTCGGCAAATTTCTCAAAAATAACAGAAGTTTCAAGAAGAAAAACTTCAGAAAGAAAGATAGCACGACCAACCAAAACTTCACATGTTTTGAATGTGGAAAACAAGGACATATTAAAGCAGACTGTCCAGATCTCACCAAAAAGAATGCCGGTAAAAGAAAAGACTTCAAGAAAGCATATATAGCATGGGAAGATAACGACATAAGTTCAACATCAGAAACTGAAAGTGATGAATGCGCAAATGTTGCACTAATGGCGTCACATCACTTCGATGACGAAGAGGTTAGTAACTCAAACAATCCTCTATATAATCATGAATTAGTTATAGAATACAATGAAGCACAAAATGCAATAAAAGAACTTCTTGCTGAATGTAAAAATTTACTTAAACAAGTATCAACTCAAAAGAAAGAAATCTCATGTCTTAAAGAAAAAATTAATCTTATGGAAAAAGATACTGAAAAATCTAAGCAAAATTCTACATGCAACAATTGTGATTCACTTTCATTTAAAATTGTTCAACTAAATAGAGTAATTGAAAGGTATGAAAAAGGACATATAGGATTAGAAAATGTTCTAAACATGCAAAGATATTCAAATGATAAAAGTGGTATTGGATTTTCTAAATTTGATAAACCAAGCACTAGTAAGACCATTTTTGTAAAATCAAGTACTCAAACAAATTTAAGAAACATGACAACTGTACAAAAAGAGCATTCACATAAAGAAAAGGTTATTAACAATAAACGTCATACATACACAAGTAAAATTCCTACTTGCTCATATTGTGGTATCTATGGACACACACCAAATACTTGTCATATAAGAAACATTAGCATTCCCAAAGACCATTACATATGGGTCAAGAAAGGCACTAACCCCGAAGGACCCAAAGCACTTTGGGTACCTAATAAAATCTGATTTCAATTTTGCAGGGATGCTCACAAAGTACTTCAAATTTATGGTACTTAGACAGTGGGTGCTCCAAACACATGACGGGAGACATAACAAAATTTTCAGCATTGACCCTTGAATCAAAAGGGCATGTAGTATATGGAGATAATAACAAAGGGAAGATCCTAGGCATTGGAAAAATTGGAAAAACACCTTCTCCAACAATTGAAGATGTTCTTTATGTTGAAGGCCTAAAGCATAATCTGATAAGCATCAGCCAGTTATGTGACAAAGGACACAAGATAGTCTTCAACAAAGAAGAATGCATCATTCAAAATGCAGCAACAAGTGAAATCCAATTTATCGGTAAACGTTTCAAGAATATTTTTATACTTAATTTTGACGATTTATCCTTGAAAATGAAATGTCTTTTGGTAAGCGACAACAATGATGCATGGTTATGGCATAAAAGAATTGCTCATATTCACATGGATCATTTAAACAAACTAGTCAAACATGATCTTGTTGTCGGATTACCAAAATTGAAATTTGTCAAGGATAAATTATGTGACGCATGTCAAAAAGCTATTTCTTTTGATGATGATGATATTGAAAGTAGTGATCCACGTAAAGAAGATCCAATTGATCAACCGAGTCAAGAAAATGAAGTCGACATGGAAAAGGAAACCAATGAACTCCCAAAGGAATGGAGAACCCATCGATATCATCCGATTGATAACATCATTGGTGATATCAACAAAGGAGTTACAACTAGACTCAAATTGCAAGATGCATGTTTAAACATGGCATTTGTTTCACAAATCGAACCTTCCAAAGTTGGTGAAGCACTAAAAGATGATCAGTGGATACTTGCAATGCAAGAAGAGCTTAACCAATTCGAAAGAAACGAAGTATGGGAACTTGTTCCTAATCCAGGTGACAAACACATCATTGGTACAAAATGGGTATTTAAAAATAAACTTGACGAAAATGGTATAGTTGTTCGCAACAAAGCAAGATTGGTCGCCCAAGGATACAATCAAGAAGAAGGAATCGATTTTGACGAAACATTTGCTCCGGTCGCAAGGTTAGAAGCAATACGGTTACTACTTGCTTATGCCTGTTCTATGAATTTTGAATTATTTCAGATGGATGTGAAAAGCGCATTTCTAAATGGATACATCAATGAAGAAGTATATGTCAAGCAGCCACCTGGCTTTGAAGACTTCAAGAATCCTACACATGTATTCAAACTAAGGAAAGCTCTCTATGGTCTAAAACAAGCACCAAGAGCTTGGTACGACAGATTAAGTGCTTTCCTATGTGAAAGAGGTTTTGAAAAGGGAAAGGTTGACAAGACATTATTTATTAAACGAAATAATGGTCATACCTTGTTGGTCCAAATTTATGTTGACGATATCATATTCGGTTCAACAAACAATGAAATATGTGAAGAATTCTCATTGATGATGCAAGGTGAATTTGAAATGTCCATGATGGGAAAATTAAACTATTTTCTCGGTCTTCACATCAAACAACTCAAACATGGCATCTTCATCAATCAAGCAAAATATTGCAAAGAACTGCTAAAAAGATTTGACATGGAAAAATGCAAGGAGAGTGCAACTCCCATGGGTTCCGGAACATATGTTGATAAAGATGAAACTGGTGCATCTGTAGACATTTCAAAATATCGAGGTATGATTGGATCTTTGTTATATCTAACGGCCAGTCGGCCAGATATCATGTTTAGTGTTTGTCTATGTGCAAGATTTCAAGCAGATCCGAAAGAATCACATCTTGTAGCTGTCAAAAGGATCATGAAATACTTAAAAGGCACCATCAATGTTGGACTATGGTATCCTAAAGGTAGTATCTGTAGTCTCGTTGGATACTCTGATTCAGATTATGCAGGATGTAAAACAGACCGTAAAAGCACAAGCGGCACTTGTCATGTACTGGGAAATGCACTCGTATCTTGGTCATGTAAAAACCAAGCATGTGTCGCACTTAGTACTGCTGAAGCCGAGTACATAGCAGCAGGAAGTTGTTGCGCACAAATCCTATGGCTCAAGCAACAACTATGTGATTATGGAATTGATCTTGGATGCATTCCGCTACGATGTGACAACACTAGTGCAATCAATATCTCAAAGAATCCAATCATGCATTCTCGGACCAAACACATTGATATACGACACAACTTTTTGCGTGATCATGTGCTTAAAGGCAATGTTGAAGTAAACTTTGTGGATACACATAACCAACTTGCAGACATCTTCACTAAACCACTTCCTAAAGACTCCTTTTTCAAAATACGACGCGAACTCGGCATCTTAAGTGAAAGTGATCTTTAAACATAAGGTAAAATGTTATCATCATGACAAAGGTATGGCTTAATTCTTGTTGTCACATGTTTACATGTTATTTGAATTTAGTTGACTACTTGAATGGCAATGTTATCAATATGTTAATTCTTGTCTTCACATATTAGAATCTAGTTGCCTATGTTTACATGTTATTTATGTTATTATATGAAGTTTGTGTTCTGTTCTGCCTGATAAAATCCTCACTGATTCAAAAATTGAAAGTCGTAGCCGAATACAGTCAAATTATAGTCGAATACAGATGTTTCTGGAAAATTGTATTCGATTACCACCTTACTGTATTCGAATACAGATTCACAGTCTTCTGTCATATATAAAGCCTTGACAGTCAGTAGCCGAATACACCTCCCTCCTTCCCTGCGAACTCGTATTTTTCCTCTGCGAAATCCATTTTCCTATCTGCGACTCAACCTCCAGAACAGCTTCGTTCATTCAAGCTTGCCTTCTTCAGATTCGCGATTTCAAGAACCCTAACCCCCAATTCAGCTTTGCGAATTCCAGTTTACTTCCCAACTACAACTCAGTCTCGAATCCGATCTCTAAAACCCCAACAACCATGTCAAGCATCTCCAACACTGTTGAAAACGCACGTAAACGTGGACCTCGCACCAAACATGCAAGCTTGGGTCCTTCCAAGCGACGCACAAAGAGCACCAGCGTCACAGATTTGTCTCGTCTTCTGCATTCTCCCAAAGAAATTACCCGGTTTCGCACACTTTACTCCGACAAAAGGCTCATCATTCCCAAATTCGGTACTTTAGATTCATTCTGTGCTTTTCAATTTCCTGATTTACTTAGGGCTCAACATGTTGAGGACTTTATTGCTTACAAAGGTCCGATATATCCTGATTTGGTTCGAGTCTTTTATTGTAATCTTCGTCGGGATGGCAGAATGTTAATTTCACGTGTCAAAGGAATCACTATTGAACTTGATTCTCATACTATTGGTGACATTTTGAAAATACCTGATCACGGTCAGAAACTCAGTCCGACTAATTTATGCAAATGGCATAATATCTCGAAACATGATGCTTATGTGGCTCTGTGTCGCTTTGACAAACAAACCATAGAACGCAAGCAACTTCAGGCTAGCTCCACCTTTGCAACACTAAGATTTAGTGTTGGAAACTTAACTGTCGACTTTCGTCTGCTTCATTACTTCTTGAGTTACATTTTGGTTCCTAAGGCCGGTAACTATTCTCAACTCTCTAAGTTTGAACTTCAGATTCTATACTTCATGAATGACGGTCTTCCTCTTAACTGGGCATATTTTGTTAAGTCAGTCATGTTTGTCTCCCGTGAAGCTGTTGGATTGCCCTATGCTAAGGAAGTTTCTCGCATACTTGAACATTTTGGGGTAGATTTTTCTGAGGAGGTTGTGTATACCGTCACTAAGGATAATCTGCTAGATTTGAGTGTTCTTCCTAGCATGAAAATCGTTTGGAGTGAACCGCTGCAAAAATACATCCATCAGAGTGATATCGGTCAGGCATCTGCTAGTGCTCCTACAGATGATGCTGCTGACGATCCTGCATCTGATGATGATCAAGTTTCTAACCGCATGATTATGGATAAACTTGACTCTCTTCAGACTTGCTTCTCCGGATTTACCACTTCGGTCGATGCTCGCTTTCAAGCTCTCGAATCCACCATCGCTACCAATCACGACAGCTTGGTCCACGAGATGTGTATCATCGCCGATAAAATTGATCACCTCCATCTCCCTCCGGATCGTCGCTGATTTTTACTTAGTTTCCTAGGCCTAGTTCGTTTTCGTGTGTTACTAGGATTGACCTTCCTACTATTTTGCTTAAGATGTAATCGTTGCTTCCGTAATCGTTGTATGACCTTTATGACTTTATGATTTTATGACTTTTTGAATCTATGACTTTTATGACTTTATGATTTTATGACTTTATGAATCTCTGACTTTTATGATTGTATCTGCTTATTTATCTCCAATATGATCTGTCTTGATTTATGATATGTTCAATCTATTACTTTCCTATTGCTGGTATTCTTCTTTTTGATCATGTCAAAAGGGGGAGAAATTTTGTGTATTTTGTTGCTTGTTGTTGTCCGGTAAAATTTATCTGTAGGTACTCAAACACACATATTGCAAAAATTACGGGGGAGTACAATACGCCTACATTACGGGGGAGTCATCAACAACCACAGCAATGGTTTTGTCATAATCAAAAAGGGGGAGAATGTAAAAATACGTTTTTGATTATACACAAAGACCAATGGTGACACAGCAACAAAAAGAAGAATTCCTCAAACATCCCTTGATGAAATTACAAATAAATAGATTATATAAAGGTAAAATAATTCAAGTCATAATTCAAATACAAGAGAACCTTAATTACTTTGCATATGCATAAATAATATTTTCAAAAGTCCAAAATAATATTTTCAAAATATTAGAATCTTTATTTTTGACAAAAATTAATATCGTATTCGAATACAGCAATCTTGTAGTCGAATACAAGATAAAAACATGGCTAAGTCAGAGAGTTGGCCATCTCATCTGTATTCGACTACACAGTGAAAATTTTGAATGATTTTTAACGTTGCAGCAAGTTGTATTCGAATACAGATATCTTGTAGTCGAATACAAGATAAAACATGGCTAAGTCAGAGAGTTGGCCATCTCATCTGTATTCGACTACACAGTGAAATGTTTGAAAAAAATTTTAACGTTGCAGCAAGCTGTATTCGAATACAGCAATATGGTAGTCGAATACAACTGAAAGCAATGCAATTTTTCAGCTTTGAATTCAATTTAAAACATTACAATTCTTTCTCAAACCTCTTGGATCAAAGGCCACGAATCTAAAGAGATGTTTGAGGACTATAAATAGGTCATAAATTCATTTTCAAATAACTAATTCAAATTACACAATTTCAAAGACTTTGAACTAAATTTTCTAAATTTTTCTAAGTCTTTTTCAAAAATTCAAGTACTTGCATATCATTTTCATATCCTTAAGGTTCTCAAAAGTACTTGAATAAATCTTGAATTATACTACCTTCATTCTATTCCTATATCCTTATCAAAAACAACAAAGTGTTTGTAAAAGAAAGTTGTGCTTTCTTTTAGTGCTGTATCTAAGATAGTAGTGTTCTATCTTTGAAAGTTTGTTAGAAGATTGTAGCCAAGGTCCCAGGGTGAGAACTTGTACATATTCTGACAGATAGTGAAGAAAATCTCTTGTGGTGAGCAAGAGGACTGGACGTACCCTTGGTGATTAGGGGAACCAGGATAAATCTGTTGTGTTCTTTACATTACTGCCATTTTTATTATCTTTTACTATCCATAAGCGCAAAAATCAATCACTATAATTCTAAAAACAATCAAAATAACCAAACACCTAATTCACCCCCCCCCCTCTTAGGTGCACATCTGATCTTACATTCTGCATCCAATACGTGATTTTGTGTAATTGGTTGAACATTTAGGTCATTTTCGTCCTCCCAAGGCTTATTCTCGTCCAATTAGGGTTTTTAACCAATCTTGTGCATCCAATAAGTACATTTGTGTCATTGGTTGAACATTTAGGTCATTTTCGTCCTCCCAAGGCTTATTCTCGTCCAATTAGGGTTTTTAACCAATCTTGTGCATCTAATAAGTGATTTTGTGTCTTTGATTGAACATTTAGGTCATTTTTGTCCTTTCTAGGCTTATTCTCATCCAATTAGGGTTTTTAACTAATCTTGTGCATCCAATAAGTGATTTTGTGTCATTGGTTGAACATTTAGGTCATTTTCGTCCTCCCTAGGCTTATTCTCGTCCAATTAGGGTTTTTAACCAATCTTGTGCATCCAATACGTGATTTTGTGTCATTGGTTGAACATTTAGGTCATTTTCGTCCTCCCTAGGCTTATTCTCGTCCAATTAGGGTTTTTAACCAATCTTGTGCATCCAATACGTACATTTGTGTCATTGGTTGAACATTTAGGTCATTTTCGTCCTCCCAAGGCTTATTCTCGTCAAATTAGGGTTTTTAACCAATCTTGTGCATCCAATAAGTACATTTATGTCATTGGTTGAACATTAAGGTCATTTTCGTCCTCCCAAGGCTTATTCTCGTCCAATTAGGGGTTTTAACAAATCTTGTGCATCCAATAAGTGATTTTGTGTCATTGGTTGATTATTTAGGTAATTTTTGTCCTCCCAAGGCTTATTCTCGTCCAATTAGGGTTTTTAACCAATCTTGTGCATCCAATAAGTGATTTTGTGTCATTGGTTGAACATTTAGGTCATTTTCGTCCTCCCTAGGCTTATTCTCGTCAAATTAGGATTTTTAACCAATCTTGTGCATCCAATAAGTACATTTGTGTCATTGGTTGAACATTTAGGTGATTTTCGTCCTCCTAAGGCTTATTCTAGTCCAATTAGGGTTTTTAACCATTCTTGTGCATCCAATAAGTACATTTGTGTCATTGGTTGAACATTTAGGTCATTTTCGTCCTCCCATGGGTTTTTCTCGTCCAATTTGGGTTTTTAACCAATCTTGTGCATCCAATAAGTGATTTTGTGTCATTGGTTGAACATCTAGGTCATTTTCGTCCTCCCAAGGCTTATTCTCGTCCAATTAGGGTTTTTAACCAATCTTGTGCATCCAATAAGTGATTTTGTGTCATTGGTTGAACATTTAGGTCATTTTCGTCCTCCCAAGGCTTATTCTCGTCCAATTAAGGGTTTTAACCAATCTTGTGCATCCAATAAGTACATTTGTGTCATTGGTTGAACATTTAGGTCATTTTCGTCCTCCCAAGGCTTATTCTCGTCCAATTAGGGTTTTTAACCAATCTTGTGCATCCAATAAGTGATTTTGTGTCATTGGTTGAACATTTAGGTCATTTTTGTCCTCCCTAGCCTTATTCTCTTCCAATTAGGGTTTTTAACTTATCTTGTGCATCCAATAAGTGATTTTGTGTCATTGGTTGAACATTTAGGTCATTTTCGTCCTCCCTAGGCTTATTCTCGTCCAATTATGGTTTTTAACCATTCTTGTGCATCCAATAAGTGATTTTGTGCCATTGATTGAACATTTAGGTCATTTTCGTCATCCCAAGGCTAATTCTCGTCCAATAGGGTTTTTAACCAATCTTGTGCATCCAATAAGTACATTTGTGTCATTGGTTGAACATTTAGGTCATTTTCGTCCTCCCAAGGCTTATTCTCGTCCAATTAGGGTTTTTAACCAATCTTGTGCATCCAATAAGTGATTTTGTGTCATTGGTTGAACATTTAGGTCATTTTCGTCCTCCCTAGGCTTATTCTCGTTCAATTAGGGTTTTGAACCAATCTTGTGAATCCAATAAGTACATTTGTGTCATTGGTTGAACATTTAGGTCATTTTCGTCCTCCCAAGGCTTATTCTCGTCCAATTAGGGTTTTTAACCAATCTTGTGCATCCAATAAGTGATTTTGTGTCATTGGTTGAACATTTAGGTCATTTTCGTCCTCCCTAGGCTTATTCTCGTCAAATTAGGATTTTTAACCAATCTTGTGCATCCAATAAGTACATTTGTGTCATTGGTTGAACATTTAGGTGATTTTCGTCCTCCTAAGGCTTATTCTAGTCCAATTAGGGTTTTTAACCATTCTTGTGCATCCAATAAGTACATTTGTGTCATTGGTTGAACATTTAGGTCATTTTCGTCCTCCCATGGGTTTTTCTCGTCCAATTTGGGTT
>JBBPBP010000253.1:88058-106465 GCA_037974735.1 Cicer chorassanicum
TTAAGGCTTTTAACCAATCTTGTGCATCCAATAAGTACATTTGTGTCATTGGTTGAACATTTAGGTCATTTTCGTCCTCCCAATGCTTATTCTCGTCCAATTAGGGTTTTTAACCAATCTTGTGCATTCAATGAGTGATTTTGTGTAATTGGTTGAACATTTAGGTCATTTTCGTCCTCCCTAGGCTTATTCTCGTCCAATTAGGGTTTTTAAACAATCTTGTGCATCCAATAAGTGATTTTGTGTCATTGGTTGAACATTTAGGTCATTTTCGTCCTCCCTAGGCTTATTCTCGTCCAATTAGGGTTTTTAACCAATCTTGTGCATCCAATACGTACATTTGTGTCATTGGTTGAACATTTAGGTCATTTTCGTCCTCCCAAGGCTTATTCTCGTCCAATTAAGGCTTTTAACCAATCTTGTGCATCCAATAAGTACATTTGTGTCATTGGTTGAACATTTAGGTCATTTTCGTCCTCCCAATGCTTATTCTCGTCCAATTAGGGTTTTTAACCAATCTTGTGCATTCAATGAGTGATTTTGTGTAATTGGTTGAACATTTAGGTCATTTTCGTCCTCCCTAGGCTTATTCTCGTCCAATTAGGGTTTTTAAACAATCTTGTGCATCCAATAAGTGATTTTGTGTCATTGGTTGAACATTTAGGTCATTTTCGTCCTCCCTAGGCTTATTCTCGTCCAATTAGGGTTTTTAACCAATCTTGTGCATCCAATACGTACATTTGTGTCATTGGTTGAACATTTAGGTCATTTTCGTCCTCCCAAGGCTTATTCTCGTCCAATTAAGGCTTTTAACCAATCTTGTGCATCCAATAAGTACATTTGTGTCATTGGTTGAACATTTAGGTCATTTTCGTCCTCCCAATGCTTATTCTCGTCCAATTAGGGTTTTTAACCAATCTTGTGCATCCAATAAGTGATTTTGTGTCGTTGGTTGAACATTTGGGTCATTTTCGTCCTCCCTAGGCTTATTCTTGTCCAATTAGGGTTTTTAACCAATCTTGTGCATCCAATAAGTGATTTTGTGTCATTGGTTGAACATTTAGGTCATTTTCTTCCTCCTAAGGCTTATTCTCGTCCAATTAGGGTTTTTAACCAATCTTGTGCATCCAATAAGTACATTTGTGTCATTGGTTGAACATTTAGGTCATTTTCGTCCTCCCAAGGCTTATTCTCGTCCAATTAGGGTTTTTAACCAATCTTGTGCATCCAATAAGTGATTTTGTGTCATTGGTTGAACATTTAGGTCATTTTGGTCCTCCTTAGGCTTATTCTCGTCCAGTTAGGGTTTTTAACAAATCTTGTGCATCCAATAAGTACATTTGTGTCATTGGTTGAAGATTTAGGTCATTTTCGTCCTCCCTAGGCTTATTCTCGTCCAATTAGGGTTTTTAACCAATCTTGTGCATCCAATAAGTACATTTGTGTCATTGGTTGAACATTTAGGTCATTTTCGTCCTCCCAAGGCTTATTCTCGTCCAACTAGGGTTTTTAACCATCTTGTGCATCCAATAAGTGATTTTGTGTCATTGGTTGAACATTTAGGTCATTTTCGTCCTCCCTAGGCTTATTCTCGTCCAATTAGGGTTTTTAACCAATCTTGTGCATCCAATAAGTACATTTGTGTCATTGGTTGAACATTTAGGTCATTTTCGTTCTCCAAAGGATTATTTTCGTCCAATTAGGGTTTTTAACCAATCTTGTGCATCCAATAAGTACATTTGTGTCATTGGTTGAACATTTAGGTCATTTTCGTCCTCCCAAGGCTTATTCTCGTCCAATTAGGGTTTTTAACCAATCTTGTGCATCCAATAAGTGATTTTGTGTCATTGGTTGAACATTTAGGTCATTTTTGTCCTCCCTAGGCTTAATCTCGTCCAATTAGGGTTTTTAACCAATCTTGTGCATCCAATAAGTGATTTTGTGTCATTGGTTAAACATTTAGGTCATTTTCGTCCTCCCAAGGCTTATTCTCGTCCAATTAGGGTTTTTAACCAATCTTGTGCATCCAATAAGTGATTTTGTGTCATTTGTTGAACATTTAGGTCATTTTCGTCCTCCCAAGGCTTATTCTCGTCCAATTAGGGTTTTTAACCAATCTTCTGCATCCAATAAGTTATTTTGTGTCATTGGTTGAACATTTAGGTCATTTTCGTCCTCCCAAGGCTTATTCTCGTCCAATTAGGGTTTTTAACCAATCTTGTGCATCCAATAAGTGATTTTGTGTCATTGGTTGAACATTTAGGTCATTTTCGTCCTCCCTAGGTTTATTCTCATCCAATTAGGGTTTTTAACCAATCTTGTGCATCCAATAAGTGATTTTGTGTCATTGGTTGAACATTTAGGTCATTTTCGTCCTCCCTAGGCTTATTCTCGTCCAATTAGGGTTTTTAACCAATCTTGTGCATCCAATAAGTACATTTGTGTCATTGGTTGAACATTTAGGTCATTTTCGTCCTCGCTAGGCTTATTCTCGATTAAATAGGGTTTTTAACCAATCTCGTGCATCCAATAAGTGATTTTGTGTCATTGGTTGAACATTTAGGTCAATTTCATTCTCCCTAGGCTTATTCTCGTCCAATTAGGGTTTTTAACCAATCTTGTGCATCCAATAAGTACATTTGTGTCATTGGTTGAACATTTAGGTCATTTTCGTCCTCCCAAGGCTTATTCTCGTCCAATTAGGGTTTTTAACCAATCTTGTGCATTCAATAAGTGCATTTGTGTCATTGGTTGAACATTTAGGTCATTTTCGTCCTCCCAAGGCTTATTCTCGTCCAATTAGGGTTTTTAACCAATCTTGTGCATCCAATAAGTGATTTTGTGTCATTGGTTGAACATTTAGGTCATTTTCGTCCTCCCAAGGCTTATTCTCGTCCAATTAGGGTTTTTAACCAATCTTGTGCATCCAATAAGTGATTTTGTATCATTGGTTGAACATTTAGGTCATTTTCGTACTCCCAAGGCTTATTCGTGCCAATTAGGGTTTTTAACCAATCTTGTGCATCCAATAAGTACATTTGTGTCATTGGTTGAACATTTAGGTCATTTTTGTCCTCCCAAGGCTTATTCTCGTCCAATTAGGGTTTTTAACCAATCTTGTGCATCCAATAAATGATTTGTGTCATTGGTTGAACATTTAGGTCATTTTCGTCCTCCCAAGGCTTATTCTCGTCCAATTAGGGTTTTTAACCAATCTTGTGCATCCAATAAGTGATTTTGTGTCATTGGTTGAACATTTAGGTCATTTTCGTCCTCCCAAGGCTTATTCTCGTCCAATTAGGGTTTTTAACCAATCTTGTGCATCCAATAAGTGATTTTGTGTCATTGGTTGAACATTTAGGTCATATGCGTCCTCCCAAGGCTTAGTCTCGCCTAATTAGGGATTTTAACCAATCTTGTGCACACAATAAGTGATTTTGTGTCATTGGTTTAACATTTAGGTCATTTTCGTCCTCCCTAGGCTTATTGTCGTCCAATTATGGTTTTTAACCAATCTTGTGCATCCAATAAGTACATTTGTGTCATTGGTTGAACATTTAGGTCATTTTCGTCCTCCCAAGGCTTATTCTCGTCCAATTAGGGTTTTTAACCAATCTTGTGCATCCAATAAGTGATTTTGTGTCATTGGTTGAACATTTAGGTCATTTTCGTCCTCCCAAGGCTTATTCTCGATTAATTAGGGTTTTTAAGCAATCTTGTGCATCCAATAAGTACATTTGTGTCATTGGTTGAACATTTAGGTCATTTTCGTCCTCCCAAGGCTTATTCTCGTCCAATTAGGGTTTTTAACCAATCTTGTGCATCCAATAAGTGATTTTGTGTCATTGGTTGAACATTTAGGTCATTTTCGCCCTCCTTAGGCTTATTCTCGTCCAATTAGAAATTTTAAAAAATCTTGTGCATCCAATAAGTGATTTTGTGCCATACGTTGAACATTTAGGTCATTTTCGTCCTCCCAAGTCTTATTCTCGTCCAATAGGGTTTTTAACCAATCTTGTGCATCCAATAAGTACATTTGTGTCATTGGTTGAACATTTAGGTCATTTTCGTCCTTCCAAGGCTTATTCTCGTCCAATTAGGGTTTTTAACCAATCTTGTGCATCCAATAAGTACATTTGTGTCATTGGTTGAACATTTAGGTCATTTTTGTCCTTCCAAGGCTTATTCTCGTCCAATTAGGGTTTTTAACCAATCTTGTGCATCCAATAAGTGATTTTGTGTCATTGGTTGAACATTTAGGTCATTTTCGTCCTCCCTAGGCTTATTCTCGTCCAATTAGGGTTTTTAACTAATCTCGTGCATCCAATAAGTGATTTGTGTCATTGGTTGAACATTTAGGTCATTTTCGTCCTCCCAAGGCTTATTCTCGTCCAATTAGGGTTTTTAACCAATCTTGTGCATCCAATAAGTGATTTTGTGTCATTGGTTGAACATTTAGGTCATTTTCGTCCTCCCTAACCTTATTCTCGTTCAATTAGGGTTTTTAACCAACCTTGTGCATCCAATAAGTACATTTGTGTCATTGGTTGAACATTTAGGTCATTTTCGTCCTCCCAAGGCTTATTCTCGTCCAATTAGGGTTTTTAACCAATCTTGTGCATCCAATAAGTGATTTTGTGTCATTGGTTGAACATTTAGGTCATTTTCGTCCTCCCAAGGCTTATTCTCGTCCAATTAGGGTTTTTAACCAATCTTGTGCATCCAATAAGTGATCTTGTGTCATTGTTTGAACATTTAGGTCATTTTCGTCCTCCCAAGGCTTATTCTCGTCCAATTAGGGTTTTTAAGCAATCTTGTGCATCCAATAAGTACATTTGTGTCATTGGTTGAACATTTAGGTCATTTTCGTCCTCCCAAGACTTATTCTCGTCCAATTTGGGTTTTTAACCAATTTTGTGCTTCCAATAAGTACATTTGTGTCATTGGTTGAACATTTAGGTCATTTTCGTCCTCCCAAGGCTTATTCTCGTCCAATTAGGGTTTTTAACCAATCTTGTGCATCCAATAAGTGATTTTGTGTCATTGGTTGAACATTTAGGTCATTTTCGTCCTCCCAAGGCTTATTCTCGTCCAATTAGTGTTTTTAACCAATCTTGTGCAACTAATAAGTGATTTTGTGTCATTGGTTGAACATTTAGGTCATTTTCGTCCTCCCAAGGCTTATTCTCGTCCAATTAGGGTTTTTAACCAATCTTGTGCATCCAATAAGTACATTTGTGTCATTGGTTGAACATTTAGGTCATTTTCGTCCTCACAAGGCTTATTCACGTCCAATTAGGATTTTTAACCTATCTTGTGCATACAATAAGTGATTTTGTGTCATTGGTTGAACATTTAGGTCATTTTCGTCCTCCCAAGGCTTATTCTCGTCCAATTAGGGTTTTTAACCAATTTTGTGCATCCAATAAGTGATTTTGTGTCATTGGTTGAACATTTAGTTCATTTTCGTCCTCCCAAGGCTTATTGTCATCCAATTAGGGTTTTTAACCAATCTTGTGCATACAATAAGTGATTTTGTGTCATTGGTTGAACATTTAGGACATTTTTGTCCTCCCTAAGCTTATGCTCGTCCAATTATGGTTTTTAACCAATCTTGTGCATCCAATAAGTACATTTGTGTCATTGGTTGAACATTTAGGTCATTTTCGTCCTCCCAAGGCTTATTCTCGTCCAATTAGGGTTTTTAACCAATCTTGTGCATCCAATAAGTGATTTTGTGTCATTGGTTGAACATTTAGGTCATTTTTGTCCTCCCTAGCCTTATTCTCTTCCAATTAGGGTTTTTAACTTATCTTGTGCATCCAATAAGTGATTTTGTGTCATTGGTTGAACATTTAGGTCATTTTCGTCCTCCCTAGGCTTATTCTCGTCCAATTATGGTTTTTAACCATTCTTGTGCATCCAATAAGTGATTTTGTGCCATTGATTGAACATTTAGGTCATTTTCGTCATCCCAAGGCTAATTCTCGTCCAATAGGGTTTTTAACCAATCTTGTGCATCCAATAAGTACATTTGTGTCATTGGTTGAACATTTAGGTCATTTTCGTCCTCCCAAGGCTTATTCTCGTCCAATTAGGGTTTTTAACCAATCTTGTGCATCCAATAAGTGATTTTGTGTCATTGGTTGAACATTTAGGTCATTTTCGTGCTCCCTAGGCTTATTCTCGCCCAATTAGGGTTTTTAACCAATCTTGTGCATCCAATAAGTGATTTTGTGTCATAGGTTGAACATTTAGGTCATTTTCGTCCTCCCTAGGCATATTCTCGTCCAATTAGGGTTTTTAACCATTCTTGTGCATCAAATAAGTAAATTTGTATCATTGGTTGAACATTTAGGTCATTTTCGTCCTCCCTAGGCTTATTCTCGTCCAATTAGGGTTTTTAACCAATCTTGTGCATCCAATAAGTGATTTTGTATCATTGGTTGAACATTTAGGTCATTTTCGTCCTCCCAAGGCTTATTCTCGTCCAATTAGGGTTTTTAACCAATCTTGTGCATCCAATAAGTACATGTGTGTCATTAGTTGAACATTTACGTCATTTTCGACCTTCCTTAGGCTTATTCTCGTCCAATTAGGGTTTTTAACCAATCTTGTGCATCCAATAAGTGATTTTGTGTCATTGGTTGAACATTTAGGTCATTTTCGTCCTCCCTAGGCTTATTCTCGTCCAATTAGGGTTTTTAACCTATCTTGTGCATCCAATAAGTTTATTTGTGTCATTGGTTGAACATTTAGGTCATTTTCGTCCTCCCAAGGCTTATTCTCGTCCAATTAGGGTTTTTAACCAATCTTGTGCATCCAATAAGTGATTTTGTGTCATTGGTTGAACATTTAGGTCATTTTCGTCCTCCCTAGGCTTATTCTCGTCCAATTAGGGTTTTTAACCAATCTTGTGCATCCTATAAGTACATTTGTATCATTGGTTGAACATTTAGGTCATTTTCGTCCTCCCAAGGCTTATTCTCGTCCAATTAGGGTTTTTTTTACCAATCTTGTGCATCCAATAAGTGATTTTGTGTCATTGGTTGAACATTTAGGTCATTTTCGTCCTCCCAAGGCTTATTCTCGTCCAATTAGGGTTTTTAACAAATCTTGTGCATCCAATAAGTGATTTTGTGTCATTGGTTAAACATTTAGGTCATTTTTGTCCTCGCAAGGCTTATTCTCATCCAATTAGGGTTTTTAACCAATCTTGTGCATCCAATAAGTGATTTTGTTTCATTGGTTGAACATTTAGGTCATTCTCGTCCACCCAAGGCTTATTCTCGTCCAATTAGGGTTTTTAACCAATCTTGTGCATCCAATAAGTACATTTGTGTCATTGGTTGAACATTTAGGTCATTTTCGTCCTCCGAAGGCTTATTCTCGTCCAATTACGGTTTTTAACCAATCTTGTGCATCCAATAAGTGATTTTGTGTCATTGGTTGGATATTTAGGTCATTTTCGTCCTCCCAAGGCTTATTCTCGACCAATTAGGATTTTTAACCAATATTGTGCATCCAAGAAGTGATTTTGTGTCATTGGTTGAACATTTAGGTCATTTTCGTCCTCCCAAGGCTTATTCTAGCCAATTAGGGTTTTTAACCAATCTTGTGCATCCAATAAGTGATTTTGTGTCATTCGTTGAACATTTAGGTCATTTTCGTCCTCCCAAGTCTTATTCTCGTCCAATTAGGGTTTTTAACCAATCTTGTGCATCCAATAAGTACATTTGTGTCATTGGTTGAACATTTAGGTCATTTTCGTCCTCCCAAGGCTTATTCTCGTCCAATTAGGGTTTTTAACCAATCTTGTGCATCCAATAAGTGATTTTGTGTCATTGGTTGAACATTTAGGTCATTTTCGTCCTCCTAAGGCTTATTCTCGTCCAATTAGGGTTTTTAACCAATCTTGGGCATCAAATAAGTGATTTTGTGTCATTGGTTGAACATTTAGGTCATTTTCGTCCTCCCAAGGCTTATTCTCGTCCAATTAGGGTTTTTAACCAATCTTGTGCATCCAATAAGTGATTTTGTGTCATTGGTTGAACATTTAGGTCATTTTCGTCCTCACATGGCTTATTCTCGTCCAATTAGGGTTTTTAACCAATCTTGTGCATCCAATAAGTGATTTTGTGTCATTGGTTGAACATTTAGGTCATTTTCGTCCTCCCAAGGCTTATTCTCGTCCAATTAGGGTTTTTAACCAATCTTGTGCATCCAATAAGTGCATTTGTGTCATTGGTTGAACATTTAGGACATTTTTGTCCTCCCGAGGCTTATTCTCGTCCAATTAGGGTTTTTAACTAATCTTGTGCATCCAATAAGTGATTTTGTGTCATTGGTTGAACATTTAGGTCATTTTTGTCCTCCCTAGGCTTATTCTCGTCCAATTAGGGTTTTTAACCAATCTTGTGCATCCAATAAGTGATTTTGTGTCATTGGTTGAACATTTAGGTCATTTTCGTCCTCCCTTGGCTTATTCTCGTCCAATTAGGGTTTTTTTAACAATCTTGTGCATCCAATAAGTGATTTTGTGCCATTAAATGAACATTTAGGTCATTTTCGTCCTCCCAAAGCTTATTCTCGTCCAATTAGGGTTTTGAACCAATCTTGTGCATCAAATAAGTGATTTTGTGTCATTGGTTGAACATTTATGTCATTTTCGTCCTCCCTAGGCTCATTCTCGTCCAATTAGGGTTTTTAACCAATCTTGTGATCCAATAAGTGATTTTGTGTCATTGGTTGAACATTTAGGTCATTTTTGTCCTCCCTAGGCTTATTCTCGTCCAATTAGGGTTTTTAACCAATCTTGTGCATCCAATAAGTGATTTTGTGTCATTGGTTGAACATTTAGGTCATTTTCGTCCTCCCTAGGCTTATTCTCGTCCAATTAGTGGTTTTAACCAATCTTGTGGATCCAATAAGTGATTTTGTGTCATTGGTTTAACATTTAGGTCATTTTCATCCTCCCAAGGCTTAATCTCGTCGAATTAGGGTTTTTAACCAATCTTGTGCATCCAATAAGTGATTTTGTGTCATTGGTTGAACATTTAGGTCATTTTCGTCCTCCCTAGGCTTATTCTCGTCCAATTAGGGTTTTTAACCAATCTTGTGCATCCAATAAGTAACTTTGTGTCATTGGTTGAACATTTAGGTCATTTTCGTCCTCCCAAGGCTTATTCTCGTCCAATTAGGGTTTTTAACCAATCTTGTGCATCCAATAAGTACATTTGTGTCATTGGTTGAACATTTAGGTCATTTTCGTCCTCCCTAAGCTTATTCTTGTCCAATTAGGGTTTTTAACCAATCATGTGCATCCAATAAGTGATTTTGTGTCATTGGTTGAACATTTAGGTCATTTTTGTCCTCCCTAGGCTTATTCTCGTCCAATTAGGGTTTTTAACCAATCTTGTGCATCCAATAAGTGATTTTGTGTCATTGGTTGAACATTTAGGTCATTTTCGTACTCCCTAGGCTTATTCTCGTCCAATTAGGGTTTTTAACCAATCTTGGGCATCCAATAAGTTTATTTGTGTCATTGGTTGAACATTTAGGTCATTTTCGTCCTCCCAAGGCTTATTCTCGTCCAATTAGGGTTTTTAACCAATCTTGTGCATCCAATAAGTGATTTTGTGTCATTGGTTGAACATTTAGGTCATTTTCGTCCTCCGAAGGCTTGTTCTCGTCCAATTAGGGTTTTTAACCAATCTTGTGCATCCAATAAGTACATTTGTGTCATTGGTTGAACATTTAGGTCATTTTCGTCCTCCCAAGGCTTATTCTCGTCCAATTAGGGTTTTTAACCAATCTTGTGCATCCTATAAGTGCATTTGTGTCATTGGTTGAACATTTAGGTCATTTTCGTCCTCCCAAGGCTTATTCTCGTCCAATTAGGGTTTTTAACCAATCTTGTGCATCCAATAAGTGATTTTGTGTCATTGGTTGAACATTTAGGTCATTTTCGTCCTCCCAAGGCTTATTCTCGTCCAATTAGGGTTTTTAACCAATCTTGTGCATCCAATAAATGATTTTGTGTCATTGGTTGAACATTTATGTCATTTTTGTCCTCCCAAGGCTTATTCTCGTCCAATTAGGGTTTTGAACCAATCTTGTGCATCCAATAAGTACATTTGTGTCATGGGTTAATCATTTAAGTCATTTTCGTCCTCCCAAGGCTTATTCTCGTCCAATTAGGGTTTTTAACCAATCTTTTGCATCCAATAAGTACATTTGTGTCATTGGTTGAACATTTAGGTCATTTTCGTCCTCCCAAGGCTTATTCTCGTCCAATTAGGGTTTTTAACCAATCTTGTGCATCCAATAAGTGATTTTGTGTCATTGGTTGAACATTTAGGTCATTTTCGTCCTCCCAAGGCTTATTCTCGTCCAATTAGGGTTTTACACCAATCATGTGCATCCAATAAGTACATTTGTGTCATTGGTTGAACATTTAGGTCATTTTCGTCCTGCCTAGGCTTATTCTCATCCAATTAGGGTTTTTAACCAATCTTGTGCATCCAATAAGTTAATTTGTGTCATTGGTTGAACATTTAGATCATTTTCGTCCTGCCTAGGCTTATTCTCGTCCAATTAGGGTTTTTAACCAATCTTGTGCATCCAATAAGTACATTTGTGTCATTGGTTGAACATTTAGGTCATTTTCGTCCTCCCAAGGCTTATTCTCGTCCAATTAGGGTTTTTAACCAATCTTGTGCATCCAATAAGTGATTTTGTGTCATTGGTTGAACATTTAGGTCATTTTTGTCCTCCCTAGCCTTATTCTCTTCCAATTAGGGTTTTTAACTTATCTTGTGCATCCAATAAGTGATTTTGTGTCATTGGTTGAACATTTAGGTCATTTTCGTCCTCCCTAGGCTTATTCTCGTCCAATTATGGTTTTTAACCATTCTTGTGCATCCAATAAGTGATTTTGTGCCATTGATTGAACATTTAGGTCATTTTCGTCATCCCAAGGCTAATTCTCGTCCAATAGGGTTTTTAACCAATCTTGTGCATCCAATAAGTACATTTGTGTCATTGGTTGAACATTTAGGTCATTTTCGTCCTCCCAAGGCTTATTCTCGTCCAATTAGGGTTTTTAACCAATCTTGTGCATCCAATAAGTGATTTTGTGTCATTGGTTGAACATTTAGGTCATTTTCATCCTCCCTAGGCTTATTCTCGTCCAATTAGGGTTTTTAACCAATCTTTTGCATCCAATAAGTAAATTTGTGTCATAGGTTGAACATTTAGGTCATTTTCGTCCTCCCAAGGCTTATTCTCGTCCAATTAGGGTTTTTAACCAATCTTGTGCATCCAATAAGTACATTTGTGTCATTGGTTGAACATTTAGGTCATTTTCGTCCTCCCAAGGCTTATTCTCGTCCAATTAGGGTTTTTAACCAATCTTGTGCATCCAATAAGTACATTTGTGTCATTGGTTGAACATTTAGGTTATTTTCGTCCTCCAAAGGCTTATTCTTGTTCAATTAGAGTTTTTAACCAATCTTGTGCTTCCAATAAGTGATTTTGTGCCGTTGGTTGAACATTTAGGTCATTTTCGTCCTCCCAAGGCTTATTCTCGTCCAATTAGGGTTTTTAACCAATCTTGTGCATCCAATAAGTACATTTGTGTCATTGGTTGAACATTTAGGTCATTTTCGTCCTCCGAAGGCTTATTCTCGTCCAATTACGGTTTTTAACCAATCTTGTGCATCCAATAAGTGATTTTGTTTCATTGGTTGAACATTTAGGTCATTTTCATCCTCCCAATGCTTATTCTCATCCAATTAGGGTTTTTAACCAATCTTGTGCATCCAATTAGTGATTTTGTGTCATTGGTTGAACATTTAGGTCATTTTCGTCCTCCCAAGACTTATTCTCGTCCAATTAGGGTTTTTAACCAATCTTCTGCATCCAATAAGTACATTTGTGTCATTGGTTGAACATTTAGGTGATTTTCGTCCTCCCAAGGCTTATTCTCGTCTAATTAGGGTTTTTAACCAATCTTGTGCATCCAATAAGTGATTTTGTGTCATTTGTTGAACATTTAGGTCATTTTTGTCCTTTCTAGGCTTATTCTCGTCCAATTAGGGTTTTTAACCAATCTTGTGCATCCAATAAGTGATTTTTTTTCATTGGTTGAACATTTAGGTCATTTTCATCCTCTCTAGGCTTATTCCCGTCCAATTAGGGTTTTTAACCAATCTTGTGCATCCAATAACTACATTTGTGTCATTGGTTGAACATTTAGGTCATTTTCGTCCTCCCAATGCTTATTCTCTTCCAATTAGGGTTTTTAACCAATCTTGTGCATCCAATAAGTAGATTTGTGTCATTGGTTGAACATTTAGGTCATTTTCGTCCTCCCAAGGCTTATTATCGTCCAATTAGAGTTTTTAACCAATCTAGTTCATCCAATAAGTGATTTTGTGTCATTGGTTGAACATTTAGGTCATTTTCGTCCTCCCAAGGCTTATTCTCATCCAATTAGGGTTTTTAACCAATCTTGTGCATCCAATAAGTGATTTTGTGTCATTGGTTGAACATTTAGGTCATTTTTGTCCTCCCTAGGCTTATTCTCGTCCAATTAGGGTTTTTAACCAATCTTGTGCAGCCAATAAGTGATTTTGTGTCATTGGTTGAAAATTTAGGTCATTTTCGTCCTCCCAAGGCTTATTCTCATCCAATTAGGGTTTTTAACCAATCTTGTGCATCCAATAAGTGATTTTGTGTCATTGGTTGAACATTTAAGTCATTTTCGTCCTCCCAAGGCTTATTCTCGTCCAATTAGGGTTTTTAACCAATCTTGTGCATCCAATAAGTGATTTTGTGTCATTGTTTGAACATTTGGGTCATTTTCGTCCTCCCAAGGCTTATTCTCGTCCAATTAGGGTTTTTAACCAATCTTGTGCATCCAATAAGTGATTTTGTGTCATTGGTTGAACATTTAGGTCATTTTCGTTCTCCAAAGGCTTATTCTCGTTCAATTAGAGTTTTGAACCAATCTTGTGCATCAAATAAGTGATTTTGTGTCATTGGTTGAACATTTAGGTCATTTTCGTCCTCCCAAGGCTTATTCTCGTCCAATTAGGGTTTTTAACCAATCTTGTGCATCCAATAAGTACATTTGTGTCATTGGTTGAACATTTAGGTCATTTTCGTCCTCCCTAAGCTTATTCTTGTCCAATTAGGGTTTTTAACCAATCATGTGCATCCAATAAGTGATTTTGTGTCATTGGTTGAACATTTAGGTCATTTTTGTCCTCCCTAGGCTTATTCTCGTCCAATTAGGGTTTTTAACCAATCTTGTGCATCCAATAAGTGATTTTGTGTCATTGGTTGAACATTTAGGTCATTTTTGTCCTCCCAAGGCTTATTCTCATCCAATTAGGGTTTTTAACCAATCTTGTGCATCCAATAAGTGATTTTGTGTCATTGGTTGAACATTTAGGTCATTTTCGTCCTCCCAAGGCTTATTCTCGTCCAATTGGGGTTTTTAACCAATCTTGTGCATCCAATAAGTGATTTTGTGTCATTGGTTGAATATTTAGGTCATTTTCGTCCTCCCAAGGCTTATTCTGGTCCAATTAGGGTTTTTAACCAATCTTGTGCATCCAATAAGTGATTTTGTGTCATTGGTTCAACATTTAGGTCATTTTCGTCCTCCCTAGGCTTATTCTCATCCAATTAGGGTTTTTAACCAATCTTGTGCATCCAATAAGTACATTTGTGTCTTTGTTTGAACATTTAGGTCATTTTCGTCCTCCCAAGGCTTATTCTCGTCGAATTAGGGTTTTTAACCAATCTTGTGCATCTAATAAGTGATTTTGTGTCATTGATTGAACATTTAGGTCATTTTTGTCCTTTCTAGGCTTATTCTCGTCCAATTAGGGTTTTTAACCAATCTTGTGCATCCAATAAGTGATTTTGTTTCATTGGTTGAACATTTAGGTCATTTTCGTCCTCTCTAGGCTTATTCTCGTCCAATTAGGGTTTATAACCAACCTTGTGCTTCCAATAAGTACATTTGTGTCATTGGTTGAACATTTAGGTCATTTTCGTCCTCCTTAGGCTTATTCTAGTCCAATTAGGGTTTTTAACCAATCTTGTGGATCCAATAAGTGATTTTGTGTCATTGGTTCAACATTTAGGTCATTTTCGTCCTCCCAATGCTTATTCTCATCCAATTAGGGTTTTTAACCAATCTTGTGCATCCAATAAGTACATTTGTGTCATTGGTTGAACATTTAGGTCATTTTCGTCCTCCCAAGGCTTATTATCGTCCAATTAGGGTTTTTAACCAATCTTGTGCATCCAATAAGTACATTTGTGTCATTGGTTAAACATTTAGGTCATTTTCGTCCTCCCAAGGCTTATTCTCCTCCAATTAGGGTTTTTAACCAATCTTGTGCATCCAATAAGTGATTTTGTGTCATTGGTTGAACATTTATGTCATTTTCGTCCTCCCAAGGTTTATTCTCGTCCAATTAGGGGTTTTAACCAATCTTGTGCATACAATATGTGATTTTGTGTCATTGGTTGAACATTTAGGTCATTTTCGTCCTCCCAAGGCTTATTCTCGTCCAATTAGGGTTTTTAACCAATCTTGTGCATCCAATAAGTGATTTTGTGTCATTGGTTGAACATTTAGGTCATTTTCGTCCTCCCTAGGTTTATTCTCATCCAATTAGGGTTTTTAACCAATCTTGTGCATCCAATAAGTACATTTGTGTCATTGGTTGAATATTTAGGTCATTTTCGTCCTCCCAAGGCTTATTATCGTCCAATTAGGGTTTTTAACCAATCTTGTGCATCCAATAAGTGATTTTCTGTCATTGGTTGAACATTTAGGTCATTTTCGTCCTCCCTAGGCTTATTCTCGTCCAATTAGGGTTTTTAACCAATCTTGTGCATCCAATAAGTACATTTGTGTCATTGGTTGAACATTTAGGTCATTTTCATCGTCCCAAGGCTTATTGTCGTCCAATTAGGGTTTTTAACCAATCTTGTGCATCCAATAAGTACATTTGTGTCATTGGTTGAACATTTAGGTCATTTTCGTCCTCCCAAGGCTTATTATCGTCCAATTAGGGTTTTTAACCAATCTTGTGCATCCAATAAGTACATTTGTGTCATTGGTTGAACATTTAGGTCATTTTCGTCCTCCCAAGGCTTATTCTCGTCCAATTAGGGTTTTTAACCAATCTTGTGCATCTAATAACTGATTTTGTGTCATTGGTTGAACATTTAGGTCATTTTTGTCCTCCCTAGGCTTATTCTCGTCCAATTAGGGTTTTTAACCAATCTTGTGCATCCAATAAGTGATTTTGTGTCATTGGTTGAACATTTAGGTCATTTTCGTCCTCCCAAGGCTTATTGTCGTCCAATTAGGGTTTTTAACCAATCTTGTGCATCCAATAAGTGATTTTGTGCCATTGGTTGAACATTTAGGTCATTTTCGTCCTCCCAAGGCTTATTCTCATCCAATTAGGGTTTTTAACCAATCTTGTGCATCCAATAAGTGATTTTGTGTCATTGGTTGAACATTTAGGTCATTTTTGTCCTCCCTAGGCTTATTCTCGTCCAATTAGGGTTTTTAACCAATCTTGTGCATCCAATAAGTGCATTTGTGTCATTAGTTAAACATTTAGGTCATTTTCGTCCTCTTAAGGCTTATACTCGTCCAATTAGGGTTTTTAACCAATCTTGTGCATCCAATTAGTACATTTGTGTCATTGGTTGAAGATTTAGGTCATTTTCGTCCTCCCAAGGCTTATTCTCGTCCAATTAGGGTTTTTAACCAATCTTGTGCATCCAATAAGTACATTTGTGTCATTGGTTGAACATTTAGGTCATTTTCGTCCTCCCAAGGCTTATTCTCGTCCAATTAGGGTTTTTAACCAATCTTGTGCATCCAATAAGTGATTTTGTGTCATTGGTTGAACATTTAGGTCATTTTTGTCCTCCCTAGCCTTATTCTCTTCCAATTAGGGTTTTTAACTTATCTTGTGCATCCAATAAGTGATTTTGTGTCATTGGTTGAACATTTAGGTCATTTTCGTCCTCCCTAGGCTTATTCTCGTCCAATTATGGTTTTTAACCATTCTTGTGCATCCAATAAGTGATTTTGTGCCATTGATTGAACATTTAGGTCATTTTCGTCATCCCAAGGCTAATTCTCGTCCAATAGGGTTTTTAACCAATCTTGTGCATCCAATAAGTACATTTGTGTCATTGGTTGAACATTTAGGTCATTTTCGTCCTCCCAAGGCTTATTCTCGTCCAATTAGGGTTTTTAACCAATCTTGTGCATCCAATAAGTGATTTTGTGTCATTGGTTGAACATTTAGGTCATTTTCATCCTCCCTAGGCTTATTCTCGTCCAATTAGGGTTTTTAACCAATCTTTTGCATCCAATAAGTAAATTTGTGTCATAGGTTGAACATTTAGGTCATTTTCGTCCTCCCAAGGCTTATTCTCGTCCAATTAGGGTTTTTAACCAATCTTGTGCATCCAATAAGTACATTTGTGTCATTGGTTGAACATTTAGGTCATTTTCGTCCTCCCAAGGCTTATTCTCGTCCAATTAGGGTTTTTAACCAATCTTGTGCATCCAATAAGTACATTTGTGTCATTGGTTGGACATTTAGGTCATTTTCGTCCTCCCAAGGCTTTTTCTCGTCCAATTAGGGTTTTTAACCAATCTTGTGCATCCAATAAGTACATTTTTGTCATTGGTTGAACATTTAGGTCATTTTCGTCCTCCCAAGGCTTACTCTCGTCCAATTAGGGTTTTTAACCAATCTTGTGCATCCAATAATTACATTTGTGTCATTGGTTGAACATTTAGGTCATTTTCGTCCTCCCAAGGCTTATTCTCGTCCAATTAGGGTTTTTAACCAATCTTGTGCATCCAATAAGTACATTTGTGTCATTGGTTGAACATTTAGGTCATTTTCGTCCTCCCAAGGCTTATTCTCGTCCAATTAGGGTTTTTAACCAATCTTGTGCATTCAATTAGTACATTTGTGTCATTGGTTGAACATTTAGGTCATTTTCGTCCTCCCAAGGCTTATTCTCGTCCAATTAGGGTTTTTAACCAATCTTGTGCATCCAATAAGTGATTTTGTGTCATTGGTTGAACATTTAGGTCATATGCGTCCTCCCAAGGCTTAGTCTCGCCTAATTAGGGATTTTAACCAATCTTGTGCATACAATAAGTGATTTTGTGTCATTGGTTTAACATTTAGGTCATTTTCGTCCTCCCTAGGCTTATTGTCGTCCAATTACGGTTTTTAACCAATCATGTGCATCCAATAAGTACATTTGTGTCATTGGTTGAACATTTAGGTCATTTTCGTCCTCCCAAGGCTTATTCTCGTCCAATTAGGGTTTTTAACCAATCTTGTGCATCCAATAAGTGATTTTGTGTCATTGGTTGAACATTTAGGTCATTTTCGTCCTCCCAAGGCTTATTCTCGTCCAATTAGGGTTTTTAACCAATCTTCTGCATCCAATAAGTACATTTGTGTCATTGGTTGAACATTTAGGTCATTTTCGTCCTCCCAAGGCTTATTCTCGTCTAATTAGGGTTTTTAACCAATCTTGTGCATCCAATAAGTGATTTTGTGTCATTTGTTGAACATTTAGGTCATTTTTGTCCTTTCTAGGCTTATTCTCGTCCAATTAGGGTTTTTAACCAATCTTGTGCATCCAATAAGTGATTTTGTTTCATTGGTTGAACATTTAGGTCATTTTCATCCTCTCTAGGCTTATTCCCGTCCAATTAGGGTTTTTAACCAATCTTGTGCATCCAATAAGTACATTTGTGTCATTGGTTGAACATTTATGTCATTTTCGTCCTCCCTAGGCTTATTCTCGTCCAATTAGGGTTTTAAACCAATCTTGTGCATCCAATAAGTGATTTTGTATCATTGGTTGAACATTTAGGTCATTTTCGTCCTCCCTAGGCTTATTCTCGTCCAATTAGGGTTTTTAACCAATCTTGTGCATCCAATACGTACATTTGTGTCATTGGTTGAACATTTAGGTCATTTTCGTCCTCCCAAGGCTTATTCTCGTCCAATTAAGTCTTTTAACCAATCTTGTGCATCCAATAAGTACATTTGTGTCATTGGTTGAACATTTAGGCCATTTTCGTCCTCCCAATGCTTATTCTAGTCCAATTTGGGTTTTTAACCAATCTTGTGCATACAATAAGTGATTTTGTGTCATTGGTTGAACATTTAGGTCATTTTCGTCCTCCCTAGGCTTATTCTCGTCCAATTAGGGTTTTTAACCAATCTTGTGCATCCTATAAGTACATTTGTATCATTGGTTGAACATTTAGGTCATTTTCGTCCTCCCAAGGCTTATTCTCGTCCAATTAGGGTTTTTTT
>JBBPBP010000254.1:0-29739 GCA_037974735.1 Cicer chorassanicum
TTGTGTCATTGGTTGAACATTTAGGTCATTTTCGACCTCCCAAGGCTTATTCTCGTCCAATTAGGGTTTTTTATCAATCTTGTGCATCCAATAAGTACATTTGTGTCATTGGTTGAACATTTAGCTCTTTTTCGTCCTCCCAAGGCTTATTCTCATCCAATTAGGGTTTTTAACCAATCTTGTGCATCCTATAAGTACATTTGTATCATTGGTTGAACATTTAGGTCATTTTCGACCTCCTAAGGCTTATTCTCGTCCAATTAGGGTTTTTTTACCAATCTTGTGCATCCAATAAGTGATTTTGTGTCAATGGTTGAACATTTAGGTCATTTTCGTCCTCCCTAGGCTTATTCTCATCTAATTATTTTTTTTAACCAATCTTGTGCATCCAATAAGTACATTTGTGTCATTGGTTGAACATTTGGGTCATTTTCGTCCTCCCAAGGCTTATTATCGTCCAATTAGGGTTTTTAACCAATCTTGTGCATCCAATAAGTGATTTTGTGTCATTCGTTGAAATTTAGGTCATTTTTGTCCTCCCTATGCTTATTCTCGTCCAATTAGGGTTTTTAACCAATCTTGTGCATCCAATAAGTGATTTTGTGTCATTGGTTGAACATTTAGGTCATTTTCGTCCTCCCAAGGCTTATTCTCGTCCAATTAGGGTTTTTAACCAATCTTTTGCATCCAATAAGTGATTTTGTATCATTGATTGAACATTTAGGTCATTTTCGTCCTCCCAAGGTTTATTCTCGTCCAATTACGGTTTTTAACCAATCTTGTGCATCGAATAAGTGATTTTGTGTCATTGGTTGAACATTTAGGTCATTTTTGTCCTCCCTAGGCTTATTCTCGTCCAATTAGGGTTTTTAACCAATCTTGTGCATCCAATAAGTGATTTTGTGTCATTGGTTGAACATTTATGTCATTTTCGTCCTCCCTAGGCTTATTCTCGTCCAATTAGGGTTTTTAAACAATCTTGTGCATCCAATAATTGATTTTGTTCCATTGGTTTAACATTTAGGTCATTTTCGTCCTCCAAAGGCTTATTCTCGTCCAATTAGGGTTTTTAACCAATCTTGTGCATCAAATAAGTACATTTGTGTCATTGGTTGAACATTTAGGTCATTTTCGTCCTCCCAAGGCTTATTCTCGTCAATTAGGGTTTTTAACCAATCTTGTGCATCCAATTAGTACATTTGTGTCATTGGTTGAACATTTAGGACATTTTCGTCCTCCCAAGGCTTATTCTCGTCCAATTAGGGTTTTTAACCAATCTTGTGCATCCAATAAGTGATTTTGTGTCATTGGTTGAACATTTAGGTCATTTTCGTCCTACCTAGGCTTATTCTCGTCCAATTAGGGTTTTTAACCAATCTTGTGCATCCAATAAGTGATTTTGTGTCATTGGTTGAACATTTAGGTCATTTTCGTCCTCCCAATGCTTATTCTCGTCCAATTAGGGTTTTTAACCAATCTTGTGCATCCAATAAGTGATTTTGTGTCATTGGTTGAACAGTTAGGTCATTTTCGTCCTCCCAAGGTTTATTCTCGTCCAATTAGGGTTTTTAACCAATCTTGTGCATCCAATAAGTGATTTTGTGTCATTGGTTGAACATTTAGGTCATTTTCGTCCTCCCAAGGCTTATTCTCGTCCAATTAGGGTTTTTAACCAATCTTGTGCATCTAATAAGTGATTTTGTGTCATTGGTTGAACATTTAGGTCATTTTCATCCTCCCTAGTCTTATTCTCGTCCAATTAGGGTTTTTAACCAATCTTATGCATCCAATAAGTAATTTTGTGTCATTGGTTGAACATTTAGGTCATTTTCGTCCTCCCAAGGCTTATTCTCGTTCAGTTAGGGTTTTTAACCAATCTTGTGCATCCAATAAGTGATTTTGTGTCATTGGTTGAACATTTAGGTCATTTTCGTCCTCCCAAGGCTTATTCTCGTCCAATTAGGGTTTTTAACCAATCTTGTGCATCTAATAAGTGATTTTGTGTCATTGGTTGAACATTTAGGTCATTTTCGTACTCCCATGGCTTATTCTCGTCCAATTAGGGTTTTTAACCAATCTTGTGCATCCAATAAGTACATTTGTGTCAATTGTTGAACATTTAGGTCATTTTTCGTCCTCCCAAGGCTTATTCTCGTCCAATTAGGGTTTTTAACCAATCTTGTGCATCCAATAAGTACATTTGTGTCGCTGGTTGAACATTTAGGTCATTTTCGTCCTCCCAAGGCTTATTCTCGTCCAATTAGGGTTTTTAACCAATCTTGTGCATCCAATAAGTACATTTGTGTCATTGGTTGAACATTTAGGTCATTTTCGTCCTCCCAAGGCTTATTCTCGTCCAATTAGGGTTTTTAACCAATCTTGTGCATCCAATGAGTGCTTTTGTGTCATTGGTTGAACATTTAGGTCATTTTCGTCCTCCCTAGGCTTATTCTCGTCCAATTAGGGTTTTTAACCAATCTTGTGCATCCAATAAGTACATTTGTGTCATTGGTTGAACATTTAGGTTATTTTCGTCCTCCCAAGGCTTATTATCGTCCAATTAGGGTTTTAAACCAATCTTCTGCATCCAATAAGTGATTTTCTGTCATTGGTTGAACAATTAGGTCATTTTCGTCCTCCCTAGGCTTATTCTCGTCCAATTAGGGTTTTTAACCAATCTTGTGCATCCAATAAGTGATTTTGTGTCATTGGTTGAACATTTAGGTCATTTTCGTCGTCCCAAGGCTTATTGTCGTCCAATTAGGGTTTTTAACCAATCTTGTGCATCCAATAAGTGATTTTGTGTCATTGGTTGAACATTTAGGTCATTTTCGTCCTCCCTAGGCTTATTCTCGTCCAATTAGGGTTTTTAACCAATCTTGTGCATCCAATAAGTACATTTGTGTCATTGGTTGAACATTTATGTCATTTTTCTTCCTCCCAAGGCTTATTCGCGTCCAATTAGGGTTTTTAACCAATCTTGTGCATCCAATAAGTACATTTGTGTCATTGGTTGAACATTTAGGTCATTTTCGTCCTCCCAAGGCTTATTCTCGTCCAATTAGGGTTTTTAACCAATCTTGTGCATCCAATAAGTGCATGTGTGTCATTGGTTGAACATTTAGGTCATTTTCGTCCTCCCTAGGCTTATTCTCGTCCAATTAGGGTTTTTAACCAATCTTGTGCATCCAATAAGTACATTTGTGTCATTGGTTGAACATTTAGGTCATTTTCGTCCTCCCAATGCTTATTCTCGTCCAATTAGGGTTTTAAACAAATCTTGTGCATCCAATAAGTGATTTTGTGTCATTTGTTGAAAATTTAGGTCATTTTCGTCCTCCCAAGGCTTATTCTCGTCCAATTAGGGATTTTAACCAATCTTGTGCATCCAATAAGTACATTTGTGTCATTGGTTGAACATTTAGGTCATTTTCGTCCTCCCAATGCTTATTCTCGTCCAATTAGGGTTTTTAACCAATCTAGTGCATCCAATAAGTGATTTTGTGTCATTGGTTGAACATTTAGGTCATTTTCGTCCTCCCAATGCTTATTCTCGTCCAATTAGGGTTTTTAACCAATCTTGTGCATCCAATAAGTGATTTTGTGTCATTGGTTGAACATTTAGATCATTTTCGTCTTCCCTAGGCTTATTCTCGTCCAATTAGGGGTTTTAACCAATCTTGTGCATCCAATAAGTACATTTGTGTCATTGGTTGAACATTTAGGTCATTTTCGTCCCCCCTAGGCTTATTCTCGTCCAATTAGGGTTTTTAACCAATCTTGTGCATCCAATAAGTGATTTTCTGTCATTGGTCGAACATTTAGGTCATTTTCGTCCTCCGTAGGCTTATTCTCGTCCAATTAGGGTTTTTAACCAATCTTGTGCATCCAATAAGTACATTTGTGTCATTGGTTGAACATTTAGGTCATTTTCGTCCTCCCAATGCTTATTCTCGTCCAATTAGGGTTTTTAACCAATCTTGTGCATCCAACAAGTACATTTGTGTCATTGGTTGAACATTTAGGTCATTTTCGTCCTCCCAAGGCTTATTCTCGTCCAATTAGGGTTTTTAACCAATCTTGTGCATCTAATAAGTGATTTTGTGTCATTGGTTGAACATTTAGGTCATTTTCGTCCTCCCAAGGCTTATTCTCGTCCAATTAGGGTTTTTAACTAATCTTGTGCATCCAATAAGTACATTTGTGTCATTGGTTGAACATTTAGGTCATTTTCGTCCTCCTTAGGCTTATTCTCGTCCAATTAGGGTTTTTAACCAATCTTGTGCATCCAATAAGTGATTTTGTGTCATTGGTTGAACATTTATGTCATTTTCGTCCTCCCTAGGCTTATTCTCGTCGAATTAGGGTTTTTAAACAATCTTGTGAATCCAATAAGTGATTTTGTGCCATTGGTTTAATATTTAGGTCATTTTCGTCCTCCCAAGGCTTATTCTCGTCCAATTAGGGTTTTTATCCCATCTTGTGCATCTACTAAGTGTTTTTGTGTCATTGGTTGAACATTTATGTCATTTTCGTCCTCCCTAGGCTTTTTCTCGTCCAATTAGGGTTTTTAAACAATCTTGTGCATCCAATAAGTGATTTTGTTCCATTGGTTTAACATTTAGGTCATTTTCGTCCTCCCAAGGCTTATTCTCGTCCAATTAGGGTTTTTAACCAATCTTGTGCATCCAATAAGTACATTTGTGTCATTGGTTGAACATTTAGGTCATTTTCGTCCTCCAAAGGCTTATTCTCGTCAATTAGGGTTTTTAACCAATCTTGTGCATCCAATAAGTGATTTTGTGTCATTGGTTGAACATTTAGGTCATTTTCGTCCTCCCAAGGCTTATTCTCGTCCAACTAGGGTTTTTAACCAATCTTGTGCATCCAATAAGTACATTTGTGTCATTGGTTGAACATTTAGGACATTTTCGTCCTCCCAAGGCTTATCCTCGTCCAATTAGGGTTTTTAACCAATCTTGTGCATCCAATAAGTGATTTTGTGTCATTGGTTGAACATTTAGGACATTTTCGTCCTCCCAAGGCTTATCCTCGTCCAATTAGGGTTTTTAACCAATCTTGTGCATCCAATAAGTGATTTTGTGTCATTGGTTGAACATTTAGGTCATTTTCGTCCTCCCAAGGCTTATTCTCATCCAATTAGGGTTTTTAACCAATCTTGTGCATCCAATAAGTGATTTTGTGTCATTGGTTGAACATTTAGGTCATTTTTGTCCTCCCTAGGCTTATTCTCGTCCAATTAGGGTTTTTAACCAATCTTGTGCAGCCAATAAGTGATTTTGTGTCATTGGTTGAAAATTTAGGTCATTTTCGTCCTCCCAAGGCTTATTCTCATCCAATTAGGGTTTTTAACCAATCTTGTGCATCCAATAAGTGATTTTGTGTCATTGGTTGAACATTTAAGTCATTTTCGTCCTCCCAAGGCTTATTCTCGTCCAATTAGGGTTTTTAACCAATCTTGTGCATCTAATAAGTGATTTTGTGTCATTGGTTGAACATTTAAGTCATTTTCGTCCTCCCAATGCTTATTCTCGTCCAATTAGGGTTTTTAACCAATCTTGTGCATCCAATAAGTGATTTTGTGTCATTGGTTGAATATTTAGGTCATTTTCGTCCTCCCAAGGCTTTTTCTGGTCCAATTAAGGTTTTTAACCAATCTTGTGCATCCAATAAGTGATTTTGTGTCATTGGTTGAACATTTAGGTCATTTTCGTCCTCCCTAGGCTTATTCTCATCCAATTAGGGTTTTTAACCAATCTTGTGCATCCAATAAGTACATTTGTGTCATTGGTTGAACATTTAGGTTATTTTCGTCCTCCCAAGGCTTATTATCGTCCAATTAGGGTTTTAAACCAATCTTCTGCATCCAATAAGTGATTTTCTGTCATTGGTTGAACAATTAGGTCATTTTCGTCCTCCCTAGGCTTATTCTCGTCCAATTAGGGTTTTTAACCAATCTTGTGCATCCAATAAGTGATTTTGTGTCATTGGTTGAACATTTAGGTCATTTTCGTCGTCCCAAGGCTTATTGTCGTCCAATTAGGGTTTTTAACCAATCTTGTGCATCCAATAAGTGATTTTGTGTCATTGGTTGAACATTTAGGTCATTTTCGTCCTCCCTAGGCTTATTCTCGTCCAATTAGGGTTTTTAACCAATCTTGTGCATCCAATAAGTACATTTGTGTCATTGGTTGAACATTTAGGACATTTTCTTCCTCCCTAGGCTTATTCTCGTCCAATTAGGGTTTTTAACCAATCTTGTGCATCCAATAAGTGATTTTGTGTCATTGGTTGAACATTTAGGTCATTTTCGTCCTCCCAAGGCTTATTCTCGTCCAATTAGGGTTTTTAACCAATCTTGTGCATCTAATAAGTGATTTTGTGTCATTGGTTGAACATTTAGGTCATTTTCATCCTCCCTAGTCTTATTCTCGTCCAATTAGGGTTTTTAACCAATCTTATGCATCCAATAAGTAATTTTGTGTCATTGGTTGAACATTTAGGTCATTTTCGTCCTCCCAAGGCTTATTCTCGTTCAGTTAGGGTTTTTAACCAATCTTGTGCATCCAATAAGTGATTTTGTGTCATTGGTTGAACATTTAGGTCATTTTCGTCCTCCCTAGGCTTGTTCTCGTCCAAATAGGTTTTTTAACCAATCTTGTGCATCCAATAAGTGATTTTGTGTCATTGGTTGAACATTTAGGTCATTTTCGTCCTCCCAAGGCTTATTCTCATCCAATTAGGGTTTTTAACCAATCTTGTGCATCCAATAAGTGATTTTGTGTCATTGGTTGAACATTTAGGTCATTTTCGTCCTCCCTAGGCTTATTCTCGTCCAATTAGGGTTTTTAACCAATCTTGTGCATCCAATAAATGATTTTGTGTCATTGGTTTAACATTTAGGTCATTTTCGTCCTCCCAAGGCTTATTCTCGTCCAATTAGGGTTTTTAACCAATCTTGTGCATCCAATAAGTGATTTTGTGTCATTGGTTGAACATTTAGGTCATTTTCGTCCTCCCAAGGCTTATTCTCATCCAATTAGGGTTTTTAACCAATCTTGTGCATCCAATAAGTGAATTTGTGTCATTGGTTGAACATTTAGGTCATTTTCGTCCTCCCAAGGCTTATTCTCGTCCAATTAGGGTTTTTAACCAATCTTGTGCATCCAATAAGTGATTTTGTGTCATTTGTTGAACATTTAGGTCATTTTCGTCCTCCCAAGGCTTATTCTCCTCCAATTAGGGTTTTTAACCAATCTTGTGCATCCAATAAGTGATTTTGTGTCATTGGTTGAACATTTAGGTCATTTTCGTCCTCCCAAGGCTTATTCTCATCCAATTAGGGTTTTTAACCAATCTTGTGCATCCAATAAGTGATTTTGTGTCATTGGTTGAACATTTAGGTAATTTTCGTCCTCCCAAGGCTTATTCTCGTCCAATTAGGGTTTTTAACCAATCTTGTGCATCCAATAAGTACATTTGTGTCATTGGTTGAACATTTAGGTCATTTTCGTCCTCCCAAGGCTTATTCTCGTCCAATTAGGGTTTTTAACCAATCTTCTGCATCCAATAAGTGCTTTTGTGTCATTGGTTGAACATTTAGGTCATTTTCGTCCTCCCAAGGCTTATTCTCGTCCAATTAGGGTTTTTAACCAATCTTGTGCATCCAATAAGTGATTTTGTGTCATTGGTTGAACATTTAGGTCATTTTCGTCCTCCCTAGGCTTATTCTCGTCCAATTAGGGTTTCTAACCAATCTTGTGCATCCAATAAGTAATTTTGTGTCATTGGTTGAACATTTAGGTCATTTTCGTCCTCCCAAGGCTTATTCTCGTCCAATTAGGGTTTTTAACCAATCTTGTGCATCCAATAAGTACATTTGTGTCATTGGTTGAACATTTAGGTCATTTTCGTCCTCCCAAGGCTTATTCTCGTCCAATTAGGGTTTTTAACCAATCTTGTGCATCCAATGAGTGCTTTTGTGTCATTGGTTGAACATTTAGGTCATTTTCGTCCTCCCTAGGCTTATTCTCGTCCAATTAGGGTTTTTAACCAATCTTGTGCATCCAATAAGTACATTTGTGTCATTGGTTGAACATTTAGGTTATTTTCGTCCTCCCAAGGCTTATTATCGTCCAATTAGGGTTTTAAACCAATCTTCTGCATCCAATAAGTGATTTTCTGTCATTGGTTGAACAATTAGGTCATTTTCGTCCTCCCTAGGCTTATTCTCGTCCAATTAGGGTTTTTAACCAATCTTGTGCATCCAATAAGTGATTTTGTGTCATTGGTTGAACATTTAGGTCATTTTCGTCGTCCCAAGGCTTATTGTCGTCCAATTAGGGTTTTTAACCAATATTGTGCATCTAATAAGTGATTTTGTGTCATTGGTTGAACATTTAGGTCATTTTCGTCCTCCTTAGGCTTATTCTCGTCCAATTAGGGTTTTTAACCAATCTTGTGCATCCAATAAGTGATTTTGTGTCATTGGTTGAACATTTATGTCATTTTCGTCCTCCCTAGGCTTATTCTCGTCCAATTAGGGTTTTTAAACAATCTTGTGAATCCAATAAGTGATTTTGTGCCATTGGTTTAATATTTAGGTCATTTTCGTCCTCCCAAGGCTTATTCTCGTCCAATTAGGGTTTTTATCCCATCTTGTGCATCTACTAAGTGTTTTTGTGTCATTGGTTGAACATTTATGTCATTTTCGTCCTCCCTAGGCTTTTTCTCGTCCAATTAGGGTTTTTAAACAATCTTGTGCATCCAATAAGTGATTTTGTTCCATTGGTTTAACATTTAGGTCATTTTCGTCCTCCCAAGGCTTATTCTCGTCCAATTAGGGTTTTTAACCAATCTTGTGCATCCAATAAGTACATTTGTGTCATTGGTTGAACATTTAGGTCATTTTCGTCCTCCAAAGGCTTATTCTCGTCAATTAGGGTTTTTAACCAATCTTGTGCATCCAATAAGTGATTTTGTGTCATTGGTTGAACATTTAGGTCATTTTCGTCCTCCCAAGGCTTATTCTCGTCCAACTAGGGTTTTTAACCAATCTTGTGCATCCAATAAGTACATTTGTGTCATTGGTTGAACATTTAGGACATTTTCGTCCTCCCAAGGCTTATCCTCGTCCAATTAGGGTTTTTAACCAATCTTGTGCATCCAATAAGTGATTTTTTGTCATTGGTTGAACATTTAGGTCATTTTTGTCCTCCCTAGGCTTATTCTCATCCAATTAGGGTTTTTAACCAATCTTGTGCATCCAATAAGTGATTTTGTGTCATTGGTTGAACATTTAGGTCATTTTCGTCCTCCCAAGGCTTATTCTCATCCAATTAGGGTTTTTAACCAATCTTGTGCATCCAATAAGTGATTTTGTGTCATTGGTTGAACATTTAGGTCATTTTTGTCCTCCCAAGGCTTATTCTCGTCCAATTAGGGTTTTTAACCAATCTTATGCATCCAATAAGTATATTTGTGTCATTGGTTGAACATTTAGGTCATTTTCGTCCTCCCAAGGCTTATTCTCGTCAATAAGGGTTTTTAACCAATCTTGTGCATCCAGTAAGTGATTTTGGGTCATTGGTTGAACATTTAGGTCATTTTCGTCCTCCCAAGGCTTATTCTCGTCCAATTAGGGTTTTTAACCAATCTTGTGCATCCAATAAGTACATCTGTGTCATTGGTTGAACATTTAGGACATTTTCGTCCTCCCAAGGCTTATTCTCGTCCAATTAGGGTTTTTAACCAATCTTGTGCATCCAATAAGTGATTTTGTGTCATTGGTTGAACATTTAGGTCATTTTTGTCCTTCCTAGGCTTATTCTCGTCCAATTAGGGTTTTTAACCAATCTTGTGCATCCAATAAGTGATTTTGTGTCATTGGTTGAACATTTAGGTCATTTTCGTCCTCCCAAGGCTTATTCTCATCCAATTAGGGTTTTTAACCAATCTTGTGCATCCAATAAGTGATTTTGTGTCATTGGTTGAACATTTAGGTCATTTTTGTCCTCCCAAGGCTTATTCTAGTCTAATTAGGATTTTTAACCAATCTTGTGTATCCAATAAGTGATTTTGTGCCATTGGTTGAACATTTAGGTAATTTTTGTCCTCTCAAGGGTTATTCTCGTCCAATTAGGGTTTTTAACCAATCTTGCGCATCCAATAAGTGAGTTTGTGTCATTGGTTGAACATTTAGGTCATTTTCGTCCTCCCAAGGCTTATTCTCGTCCAATTAGGGTTTTTAACCAATCTTGTGCATCCAATAAGTGATTTTGTGTCATTGGTTGAACATTTAGGTCATTTTCGTCCTACCAAGGCTTATTCTTGTCGAATTAGGGTTTTTAACCAATCTTGTGCATCCAATAAGTACATTTGTGTCAATTGTTGAACATTTAGGTCATTTTTCATCCTCCCAAGGCTTATTCTCGTCCAATTAGGGTTTTTAACCAATCTTGTGCATCCAATAAGTGAGTTTGTGTCGTTGGTTGAACATTTAGGTCATTTTCGTCCTTCCAAGGCTTATTCTCGTCCAATTAGGGTTTTTAACCAATCTTGTGCATCCAATAAGTGATTTTGTGTCATTGGTTGAACATTTAGGTCATTTTCGTCCTCCCAAGGCTTATTCTCGTCCAATTAGGGTTTTTAACCAATCTTGCGCATCCAATAAGTATATTTGTGTCATTGGTTGAACATTTCGGTCATTTTCGTCCTTCAAAGGCTTATTCTCGTCCAATTAGGGTTTTTAACCAATCTTGTGCATCCAATAAGTGATTTTGTGTCATTGGTTGAACATTTAGGTCATTTTCGTCCTCCCAAGGCTTATTCTCGTCCAATTAGGGTTTTTAACCAATCTTGTGCATCCAATAAGTGATTTTGTGTCATTGGTTGAACATTTAGGTCATTTTCGTCCTCCCAAGGCTTATTCTCGTCCAATTAGGGTTTTTAACCAATCTTGTAAATCCAATAAGTGATTTTGTGTCATTGGTTGAACATTTAGGTCATTTTCGTCCTCCCAAGGCTTATTCTCGTCCAATTAGGGGTTTTAACCAATCTTGTGTATCCAATAAGTGAATAAGTCTTGAACATTTAGGTCATTTTCGTCCTCCCTAGGCTTATTCTCGTCCAATTAGGGTTTTTAACCAATCTTGTGCATCCAATAAGTGATTTTGTGTCATTGGTTGAACATTTAGGTCATTTTCGTCCTCCCAAGGCTTATTCTCGTCCAATTAGGGTTTTTAACCAATCTTGTGCATCCAATAAGTGATTTTGTGTCATTGGTTGAACATTTAGGTCATTTTCGTCCTCCCAAGGCTTATTCTCGTTCAATTAGGGTTTTTAACCAATCTTGTTCATCCAATAATTGATTTTGTGTCATTGGTTGAACATTTAGGTCATTTTCGTCGTCCCTAGGCTTATTCTGGTCCAATTAGGGTTTTTAACCAATCTTGTGCATCCAATAAGTGATTTTGGGTCATTGGTTGAACATTTAGGTCAATTTCGTCCTCCCTAGGCTTATTCTCGTCCAATTAGGGTTTTTAACCAATCTTGTGCATCCAATAAGTGATTTTGTGTCATTGGTTGAACATTTAGGTCATTTTCGTCCTCCCAAGGCTTATTCTCGTCCAATTAGGGTTTTTAACCAATCTTGTGCATCCAATAAGTGATTTTGTGTCATTGGTTGAACATTTAGGTCATTTTCGTCCTCCCAAGGCTTATTCTCGTCCAATTAGGGTTTTTAACCGATCTTCTGCATCCAATAAGATATTTTGTGTCATTGGTTGAACATTTAGGTCATTTTCTTCCTCCCAATGCTTATTCTCGTCCAATTAGGGTTTTTAACCAATCTTGTGCATCCAATAAGTGATTTTGTGTCATTGGTTGAACATTTAGGTCATTTTCGTCCTCCCAAGGCTTATTCTCGTCCAATTAGGGTTTTTAACCAATCTTGTGCATCCAATAAGTACATCTGTGTCATTTGTTGAACATTTAGGTCATTTTCGTCCTCCCAAGGCTTATTCTCGTCCAATTAGGGTTTTTAACCAATCTTGTGCATCCAATAAGTGATTTTGTGTCATTGGTTGAACATTTAGGTCATTTTCGTCCTCCCAAGGCTTATTCTCGTCCAATTAGGGTTTTTAACCAAGCTTGTGCATCAAATAAGTGATTTTGTGTCATTGGCTGAACATTTAGGTCATTTTCGTCCTCCCTAGGCTTATTCTCGTCCAATTAGGGTTTTTAACCAATCTTGTGCATCCAATAAGTGATTTTGTGTCATTGGTTGAACATTTAGGTCATTTTCGTCCTCCCAAGGCTTATTCTCATCCAATTAGGGTTTTTAACCAATCTTGTGCATCCAATAAGTGATTTTTGTGTCATGGTTGAACATTTAGGTCATTTTGGTCCTCCTTATGCTTATTCTCGTCCAATTAGGGTTTTTAACCAATCTTGTGCATCCAATAAGTGATTTTGTGTCATTGGTTGAACATTTAGGTCATTTTCGTCCTCCCTAGGCTTATTCTCGTCCAATTAGGGTTTTTAACCAATCTCGTGCATCCAATAAGTACATTTGTGTCTTTGGTTGAACATTTAGGTCATTTTCGTCCTCCCAATGCTTATTCTCGTCCAATTAGGGTTTTTAACCAATCTTGTGCATCCAATAAGTGATTTTGTGTCATTGGTTGAACATTTAGGTCATTTTCGTCCTCCCAAGGCTTATTCTCGTCCAATTAGGGTTTTTAACCAATCTTGTGCATCCAATAAGTACATTTGTGTCATTGGTTGAACATTTAGGTCATTTTCGTCCTCAAAGGCTTATTCTCGTCCAATTAGGGGTTTTAACAAATCTTGTGCATCCAATAAGTGATTTTGTGTCATTGGTTGAACATTTAGGTCATTTTCGTCCTCCCAAGGCTTATTCTCCTCCAATTAGGGTTTTTAACCAATCTTGTGCATCCAATAAGTGATTTTGTGTCATTGATTGAACATTTAGGTCATTTTCGTCCTCCCAAGGCTTATTCTCGTCCAATTAGGGTTTTTAACCAATCTTGTGCATCCAATAAGTACTTTTGTGTCATTGGTTGAACATTTAGGTCATTTTCGTCCTCCCACGGCTTATTCTCGTCCAATTAGGGTTTTTAACCAATCTTGTGCATCCAATAAGTGATTTTGTGTCATTGGTTGAACATTTAGGTCATTTTCGTCCTCCCAAGGCTTATTCTCGTCCAATTAGGGTTTTTAACCAATATTAAGCATCCAATAAGTGATTTTGTGTCATTGGTTGAACATTTAGTTCATTTTCGTCCTCCCTAGGCTTATTCTCGTCCAATTAGGGTTTTTAACCAATCTTGTGCATCCAATAAGTACATTTGTGTCATTGGTTGAACATTTTGGTCATTTCGGTCCTCCCAAGGCTTATTCTCGTCCAATTAGGGTTTTCAACCAATCTTGTGCATCCAATAAGAGATTTTGTGTCATTGGTTGAACATTTAGGTCATTTTTGTCGTCCCAAGGCTTATTATCGTCCTATTAGGGTTTTTAACCAATCTTGTGCATCCAATAAGTGATTTTGTGTCATTGGTTGAACATTTAGGTCATTTTCGTCCTCAATAGGCTTATTCTCGTCCAATTAGGGTTTTTAACCAATCTTGTGCATCCAATAAGTGATTTTGTGTCATTGGTTGAACATTTAGGTCATTTTCGTCCTCCCAAGGCTTATTCTCGTCCAATTAGGGTTTTTAACCAATCTTGTGCATCCAATAAGAGATTTTGTGTCATTGGTTGAATATTTAGGTCATTTTCGTCCTCCCTAGGCTTATTCTTGTCCAATTAGGGTTTTTAACCAATCTTGTGCATCCAATAAGTAGATTTGAGTCATTGGTTGAACATTTAGGTCATTTTCGTCCTCCCAAGGCTTATTCTCGTCCAATTAGGGTTTTTAACCAATCTTGTGCATCCAATAAGTGATTTTCTGTCATTAGTTGAACATTTACGTCATTTTCCTCCTCCATAGGCTTATTCTCGTCCAATTAGGGTTTTTAACCAATCTTGTGCATCCAATAAGTGATTTTGTGTCATTGGTTGAACATTTAGGTCATTTTCGTCCTCCCAAGGCTTATTCTCGTCCAATTAGGGTTTTTAACCAATCTTGTGCATCTAATAAGTGATTTTGTGTCATTGGTTGAACATTTAGGTCATTTTCATCCTCCCTAGTCTTATTCTCGTCCAATTAGGGTTTTTAACCAATCTTATGCATCCAATAAGTAATTTTGTGTCATTGGTTGAACATTTAGGTCATTTTCGTCCTCCCAAGGCTTATTCTCGTTCAGTTAGGGTTTTTAACCAATCTTGTGCATCCAATAAGTGATTTTGTGTCATTGGTTGAACATTTAGGTCATTTTCGTCCTCCCTAGGCTTGTTCTCGTCCAAATAGGTTTTTTAACCAATCTTGTGCATCCAATAAGTGATTTTGTGTCATTGGTTGAACATTTAGGTCATTTTCGTCCTCCCAAGGCTTATTCTCATCCAATTAGGGTTTTTAACCAATCTTGTGCATCCAATAAGTGATTTTGTGTCATTGGTTGAACATTTAGGTCATTTTCGTCCTCCCTAGGCTTATTCTCGTCCAATTAGGGTTTTTAACCAATCTTGTGCATCCAATAAGTACTTTTGTGTCATTGGTTTAACATTTAGGTCATTTTCGTCCTCCCAAGGCTTATTCTCGTCCAATTAGGGTTTTTAACCAATCTTGTGCATCCAATAAGTACATTTGTGTCATTGGTTGAACATTTAGGTCATTTTCGTCCTCCCAAGGCTTATTCTCGTCCAATTAGGGTTTTTAACCAATCTTGTGCATTTAATAAGTTATTTTGTGTCATTGGTTGAACATTTAGTTCATTTTCGTCCTCCCAAGGCTTATTCTCGTCCAATTAGGGTTTTTAACCAATCTTGTGCATCCAATAAGTGATTTTGTGTCATTGGTTGAACATTTAGGTCATTTTCGTCCTCCCAAGGCTTATTCTCGTCCAATTAGGGTTTTTAACCAATCTTGTGCATCCAATAAGTGATTTTGTGTCATTATTTGAACATTTAGGTCATTTTCGTTCTCCCAAGGCTTATTCTCGTCCAATTAGGGTTTTTAACCAATCTTGTGCATCCAATAAGTGATTTTGTGTCATTGGTTGAACATTTAGGTCATTTTCGTCCTCCCAAGGCTTATTCTCGTCCAATTAGGGTTTTTAACAAATGTTGTGCATCCAATAAGTGATTTTCTGTCATTGGTTGAACATTTAGGTCATTTTCGTCCTCCCAAGGCTTATTCTCGTCCAATTAGGGTTTTTAACCAATCTTGTGCATCCAATAAGTGATTTTGTGTCGTTGGTTGAACATTTAGGTCATTTTCGTCCTCCCAAGGCTTATTCTCGTCCAATTAGGGTTTTTAACCAATCTTATGCATCCAATAAGTTATTTTGTGTCATTGGTTTAACATTTAGGTCATTTTCGTCCTCCCAAGGCTTATTCTCGTCCAATTAGGGTTTTTAACCAATCTTGTGCATCCAATAAGTACATTTGTGTCATTGGTTGAACATTTAGGTCATTTTCGTCCTCCCAAGGCTTATTCTCGTCCAATTAGGGTTTTTTAACCTATCTTGTGCATCCAATAAGTACATTTGTGTCATTGGTTGAACATTTAGGTCATTTTCGTCCTCCCAAGGCTTATTCTCGTCCAATTAGGGTTTTTAACCAATCTTGTGCATCCAATAAGTGATTTTGTGTCATTGGTTGAACATTTAGGTCATTTTCGTCCTCCCAAGGCTTATTCTCGTCCAATTAGGGTTTTTAACAAATCTTGTGCATCCAATACGTACATTTGTGACATTGGTTGAACATTTAGGTCATTTTCGTCCTCCCAAGGCTTATTCTCGTCCAATTAGGGTTTTTAACCAATCTTGTGCATCCAATAAGTGATTTTGTGTCATTGGTTGAACATTTAGGTCATTTTCGTCCTCCCAAGGCTTATTCTCGTCCAATTAGGGATTTTTATCAATCTTGTGCATCCACTAAGTGTATTTGTGTCATTGGTTTAACATTTAGGTCATTTTCGTCCTCCCAAGGCTTATTCTCGTCCAATTAGGGTTTTTAACCAAACTTGTGCATCCAATAAGTGATTTTGTATAATTGGTTGAACATTTCGGTCATTTTCGTCCTCCCAAGGCTTATTCTCGTCCAATTAGGGTTTTAACCAATCTTGTGCATCCAATAAGTGATTTTGTGTCATTGGTTGAAAATTTAGGTCATTTTCGTCCTCCCAAGGCTTATTCTCGTTGAAATAGGGTTTTTAACCAATCTTGTGCATCCAATAAGTGATTTTGTGTTATTGGTTGAACATTTCGGTCATTTTCGTCCTCCCAAGGCTTATTCTAGCCAATGAGGGTTTTTAACCAATCTTGTGCATCCAATAAGTGATTTTGTGTCATTGGTTGAACATTTAGGTCATTTTTATCCTCCCAAAGCTTATTCTCGTCCATTTAAGGTTTTTAACCAATCTTGTGCATCCAATAAGTTATTTTGTGTCATTGGTTGAACATTTAGGTCATTTTCGTCCTCCCAAGGCTTATTCTCGTCCAATTAGGGTTTTTAACCAATCTTGTGCATCCAATAAGTGATTTTGTGTCATTGGTTGACCATTTAGGTCATTTTCGTCCTCCCTAGGCTTATTCTCGTCCAATTAGGGTTTTTTTACCAATCTTGTGCATCCAATAAGTGATTATGTGTCATTGGTTGAACATTTTGGTCATTTTCGTCCTCCAAGGCTTATTCTCGTCCAATTAGGGTTTTTAACCAATCTTGTGCATCCAATAAGTGATTTTGTGTCATTGGTTGAACATTTAGGTCATTTTCGTCCTCCCAAGGCTTATTCTCGTCCAATTAGGGTTTTTAACCAATCTTGTGCATCCAATAAGTGATTTTGTGTCATTGGTTGAACATTTAGGTCATTTTCGTCCTCCGTAGGCTTATTCTCGTCCAATTAGGGTTTTGTGCATCCAATAAGTACATTTGTGTCATTATTTAAACATTTAGGTTATTTTCGTCCTCCCAAGGCTTATTCTCGTCCAATTAGGGTTTTTAACCAATGTTGTGCATCCAATAAGTACATTTGTGTCATTGGTTGAACATTTAGGTCATTTTCGTCCTCCCAAGGCTTATTCTCGTCCAATTAGGGTTTTTAACCAATCTTGTGCATCTAATAAGTGATTTTGTGTCATTGGTTGAACATTTAGGTCATTTTTGTCATCCCTAGGCTTATTCTCGTCCAATTAGGGTTTTTAACCAATCTTGTGCATCCAATAAGTGATTTTGTGTCATTGGTTGAACATTTAGGTCATTTTCGTCCTCCCAAGGCTTATTCTCGTCCAATTAGGGTTTTTAACCAATCTTGTGCATTTAATAAGTACATTTGTGTCATTTTTTGAACATTTAGGTCATTTTCGTCCTCCCTAGCCTTATTCTCATCCAAATAGGGTTTTTAACCAATCTTGTGGATCCAAGAAGTGATTTTGTGTTATTGGTTGGACATTTAGGTCAGTTTTGTCCTCCCAAGGCTTATTCTCGTCCAATTAGGGTTATAACCAATCTTGTGCATCTAATAAGTGATTTTGTGTCATTGGTTGAACATTTAGGTCATTTTCGTCATCCCTAGGCTTATTCTCGTCCAATTAGGGTTTTTAACCAATCTTGTGCATCCAATAAGTGATTTTGTGTCATTGGTTGAACATTTAGGTCATTTTCGTCCTCCCAAGGCTTATTCTCGTCCAATTAGGGTTTTTAACCAATCTTGTGCATCCAATAAGTACATTTGTGTCATTGGTTGAACATTTAGGTAATTTTTCGTCCTCCCAAGGCTTATTCTCGTCCAATTAGGGTTTTTAACCAATCTTGTGCATCCAATAAGTGATTTTGTGTCATTGGTTGAACATTTAGGTCATTTTCGTCCTCCCAAGGCTTATTCTCGTCCAATTAGGGTTTTTAACGAATCTTGTGCATCCAATAAGTGATTTTGTGTCATTGGTTGAACATTTAGGTCATTTTCGTCCTTCCAAGGCTTATTCTCATCCAATTAGAGTTTTTAACCAATCTTGTGCATCCAATAAGTACATTTGTGTCATTGGTTGAACATTTAGTTCATTTTCGTCCTCCCTAGGCTTATTCTTGTCCAATTAGGGTTTTTAACCTATCTTGTGCATCCAATAAGTGATTTTGTGTCATTGGTTGAGCATTTAGGTCATTTTCGTCCTCCCTAGGCTTATTCTCGTCCAATTAGGGTTTTTAACCAATCTTGTGCATCCAATAAGTGATTTTGTGTCATTGGTTGAACATTTAGGTCATTTTCGTCCTCCCAAGGCTTATTCTCGTCCAATTAGGGTTTTTAACCATACTTGTGCATACAATAAGAGATTTTGTGCCATTGGTTGAACATTTAGGTCATTTTCGTCATCCCAAGGCTTATTCTCGTCCAATTAGGGTTTTTAACCAATCTTGTGCATCCAATAAGTGATTTTGTGTCATTGGTTGAACATTTAGGTCATTTTCGTCATCCCAAGGATTATTCTCGTCCAATTAGGGTTTTTAACCAATCTTGTGCATCCAATAAGTGATTTTGTGTCATTGGTTGAACATTTAGGTCATTTTCGTCCTCCCAAGGCTTATTCTCGTCCAATTAGGGTTTTTAACCAATCTTGTGAATCCAATAAGTGATTTTGTGTCATTGTTTGAACATTTAGGTCATTTTCGTCCTCCCAAGGCTTATTCTCGTCCAATTAGGGTTTTTAACCAATCTTGTGCATCCAATAAGTGATTTTGTGTCATTGGTTGAACATTTAGGTCATTTTCGTCCTCCCAAGGCTTATTCTCGTCCAATTAGGGTTTTTAACCAATCTTGTGCATCCATTAAGTACATTTGTGTCATTGGTTGAACATTTAGGTCATTTTCGTCCTCCCAAGGCTTATTCTCGTCCAATTAGGGTTTTTAACCAATCTTGTGCATCCAATAAGAACATTTGTGTCATTGGTTGAACATTTAGGTCATTTTCGTCCTCCCAAGGCTTATTCTCGTCCAATTAGGGTTTTTAACCAATCTTGTGCATCCAATAAGTGATTTTGTGTCGTTGGTTGAACATTTAGGTCATTTTCCTCTTCCCAAGGCTTATTCTCGTCCAATTAGGGTTATTAACCAATCTTGTGCATCGAAGAAGTACATTTGTGTCATTGGTTTAACATTTAGGTCATTTTCGTCCTCCCAAGGCTTATTCTCGTCCAATTAGGGTTTTTAACCAATCTTGTGCATCCAATAAGTACATTTGTGTCATTGGTTGAACATTTAGGTCATTTTCGTCCTCCCAAGGCTTATTCTCGTCCAATTAGGGTTTTTAACCAATCTTGTGCATCCAATAAGTGATTTTGTGTCGTTAATTGAACATTTAAGTCATTTTCGTCCTCCCAAGGCTTATTCTCGTCCAATTAGGGTTTTTAACCAATCTTGTGCATCCAATAAGTACATTTGTGTCATTAGTTGAACATTTAGGTCATTTTCGTCCTCCCAAGGCTTATTCTCGTCCAATTAGGGTTTTTAACCAATCTTGTGCATCCAATAAGTACATTTGTGTCATTGGTTGAACATTTATGTCATTTTCGTCCTCCCAAGGCTTATTCTTGTCCAATTAGGGTTCTTAACCAATCTTGTGCATCCAATAAGTACATTTGTGTCATTGGTTGAACATTTAGGTCATTTTCGTCCTCCCAAGGCTTATTCTCGTCCAATTAGGGTTTTTAACCAATCTTGTGCATCCAATAAGTGATTTTGTGTCATTGGTTGAACATTTAGGTCATTTTCGTCCTCCCAAGGCTTATTCTCGTCCAATTAGGGTTTTTAACCAATCTTGTGCATCCAATAAGTACATTTGTGTCATTGGTTGAACATTTAGGTCATTTTCGTCCTCCCATTGCTTATTCTCGTCCAATTAGGGTTTTTAACCAATTTTGTGCATCCAATAAGTGATTTTGTGTCATTGGTTGAACATTTAGGTCTTTTTCGTCCTCCTAAGGCTTATTCTCATCCAATTAGGGGTTTTAACCAATCTTGTGCGTCCAATAAGTACATTTGTGTCATTGGTTGAACATATAGGTCATTTTTGTCCTCCCTAGGCTTATTCTCGTCCAATTAGGGTTTTTAACCAATCTTGTGCATCCAATAAGTGATTTTGTGTCATTGGTTGAACATTTAGGTCATTTTCGTCCTCCCAAGGCTTATTCTCGTCCAATTAGGGTTTTTAACCAATCTTGTGCATCCAATAAGTACATTTGTGTCATTGGTTGAACATTTAGGTCATTTTCGTCCTCTTAAGGCTTTTTCTAGTCCAATTAGGGTTTTTAACCAATCTTGTGCATCCAATAAGTACATTTGTGTCATTGGTTGAACATTTAGGTCATTTTCGTCCTCCTTAGGCTTATTCTCGTCCAATTAGGGTTTTTAACCAATCTTGTGCATCCAATAAGTACATTTTTGTCATTGGTTGAACATTTATGTCATTTTTGTCCTCCTTAGGCTTATTCTCGTCCAATTAGGGTTTTTAACCAATCTTGTGCATCCAATAAGTGATTTTGTGTCATTGGTTGAACATTTAGGTCATTTTCGTCCTCCCAAGGCTTATTCTCGTCCAATTAGGGTTTTTAACCAATCTTGTGCATCCAATAAGTACATTTGTGTCATTGGTTGAACATTTAGGTCATTTTCGTCATCCCAAGGCTTATTCTCGTCCAATTAGGGTTTTTAACCAATCTTGTGCATCCAATAAGTGATTTTGTGTCACTGGTTGAACATTTAGGTCATTTTCGTCCTCCTAAGTCTTATTCTCCTCCAATTAGGGTTTTTAAAAAATCTTGTGCATCCAATAAGTACAGTTGTGTCATTCGTTGAACATTTAGGTCATTTTCGTCCTCCCAAGTCTTATTCTCGTCCAATTAGGGTTTTTAACCAATCTTGTGCATCCAATAAGTGATTTTGTGTCATTGGTTGAACATTTAGGTCATTTTCGTCCTCCCAAGGCTTATTCTCGTCCAGTTAGGGTTTTTAACCAATCTTGTGCATCCAATAAGTACATTTGTGTCATTGGTTGAACATTTAGGACATTTTCGTCCTCCCAAGGCTTATCCTCGTCCAATTAGGGTTTTTAACCAATCTTGTGCATCCAATAAGTGATTTGGTGTCATTGGTTGAACATTTAGGTCATTTTTGTCCTCCCTAGGATTATTCTCGTCCAATTAGGGTTTTTAACCAATCTTGTGCATCCCATAAGTGATTTTGTGTGATTGGTTGAACATTTAGGTCATTTTCGTCCTCCCAAGGCTTATTCTCATCCAATTAGGGTTTTTAACCAATCTTGTGCATCCAATAAGTGATTTTGTGTCATTGGTTGAACATTTAGGTCATTTTCGTCCTCCCAAGGCTTATTCTCGTCCAATTAGGGTTTTTAACCAATCTTGTGCATCCAATAAGTATATTTGTGTCATTGGTTGAACATTTAGGTCATTTTCGTCCTCCCAAGGCTTATTCTCGTCCAATTATGGTTTTTAACCAATCTTGTGCATCCAATAAGTACATTTGTGTCATTGGTTGAACATTTAGGTAATTTTCGTCCTCCCAAGGCTTATTCTCGTCCAATTAGGGTTTTTAACCAATCTTGTGCATCCAATAAGTACATTTGTGTCATTGGTTGAACATTTAGGTCACTTTCGTCCTCCCAAGGCTTATTCTCGTCCAATTAGGGTTTTTAACCAATCTTGTGCATCCAATAAGTGATTTTGTGTTATTGGTTGAACATTTAGGTAATTTTTGTCCTCCCTAGGCTTATTCTCGTCCAATTAGGGTTTTTAACCAATCTTGTGCATCCAATAAGTGATTTTGTGTCATTGGTTGAACATTTAGGTCATTTTCGTCCTCCCAAGGCTTATTCTCGTCCAATTAGGGTTTTTAACCAATCTTGTGCATCCAATAAGAGATTTTGTGCCATTGGTTGAACATTTAGGTCATTTTCGTCATCCCAAGGCTTATTCTCGTCCAATTAGGGTTTTTAACCAATGTTGTGCATCCAATAAGTGATTTTGTGTCATTGGTTGAACATTTAGGTCATTTTCGTCCTCCCTTGGCTTATTCTCATCAAATTAGGGTTTTTAACCAATCTTGTGCATCAAATAAGTACATTTGTGTCATTGGTTGAACATTTAGGTCATTTTCGTCCTCCCTAGGCTTATTCTCGTCCAATTAGGGTTTTTAACCAATCTTGTGCATCCAATAAGTGATTTTGTGTCATTGGTTGAACATTTAGGTCATTTTCGTCCTCCCAAGGCTTATTCTCGTCCAATTAGCGTTTTTAACCAATCTTGTGCATCCAATAAGTGATTTTGTGTCTTTGGTTGAACATTTAGGTCATTTTCGTCCTCCCTAGGCTTATTCTCGTCCAATTAGGGTTTTTAACCAATCTTGTGCATCCAATAAGTGATTTTGTGTCATTGGTTGAACATTTAGGTCATTTTCGTCCTCCCTAGGCTTATTCTCGTCCAATTAGGGTTTTTAACCAATCTTGTGCATCCAATAAGTGATTTTGTGTCATTGGTTGAACATTTAGGTCATTTTCGTCCTCCCAAGGCATATTCTCTTCCAATTAGGGTTTTTAACCAATCTTGTGCATCCATTAAGTGATTTTGTGTCATTGGTTGAACATTTAGGTCATTTTCGTCCTCCCTAGGCTTATTCTCGTCCAATTAGGGTTTTTAACCAATCTTGTGCATCCAATCAGTACATTTGTGTCATTGGTTGAACATTTAGGTCATTTTCCTCCTCCCAAGGCTTATTCTCGTCAAATTAGGGTTTTTAACCAATCTTGTGCATCCAATAAGTACATTTGTGTCATTGGTTGAACATTTAGGTCATTTTCGTCCTCCCTAGGCTTATTCTCGTCCAATTAGGGTTTTTAACCAATCTTGTGCATCCAATAAGTACATTTGTGTCATAAGTTGAACATTTAGGTCATTTTCGTCCTCCCTAGGCTTATTCTCGTCCAATTAGGGTTTTTAACCAATCTTGTGCATCCAATAAGTGATTTTGTGTCATTGGTTGAACATTTAGGTCATTTTCGTCCTCCCTAGGCTTATTCTCGTCCAATTAGGGTTTTTAACCAATCTTGTGCAAGTAATAAATGATTTTGTGCCATTGGTTGAACATTTAGGTCATTTTCGTCCTCCCTAGGCTTATTCTCGTCCAATTAGGGTTTTTAACCAATCTTGTGCATCCAATAAGTGATTTTGTGTCATTGGTTGAACATTTAGGTCATTTTCGTCCTCCCTAGGCTTATTCTCGTCCAATTAGGGTTTTTAAACAATCTTGTGCATCCAATAAGCGATTTTGTGTCATTGGTTGAACATTTAGGTCATTTTCGTCCTCCCTAGGCTTATTCTCGTCCAATTAGGGTTTTTAACCAATCTTGTGCATCCAATAAGTGATTTTGTGTCATTGGTTGAACATTTAGGTCATTTTCGTCCTCCCTAGGCTTATTCTCGTCCAATTAGGGTTTTTAACCAATCTTGTGCCTTCAATAAGTGATTTTGTGTCATTGATTGAACATTTAGGTCATTTTCGTCCTCCCAAGGCTTATTCTCTTCCAATTAGGGTTTTTAACCAATCTTGTGCATCCAAAAAGTACATTTGTGTCATTGGTTGAACATTTAGGTCATTTTCGTCCTCCCTAGGCTTATTCTCGTCCAATTAGGGTTTTTAACCAATCTTGTGCATCCAATAAGTGATTTTGTGTCATTGGTTGAACATTTAGGTCATTTTCGTCCTCCCAAGGCATATTCTCGTCCAATTAGGGTTTTTAACCAATCTTGTGCATTCAATAAGTGATTTTGTGTCATTGGTTGAACATTTAGGTCATTTTCGTCCTCCCAAGGCTTATTCTCGTCCAATTAGGGTTTTTAACCAATCTTGTGCATCCAATAAGTAAATTTGTGTCATTGGTTGAACATTTAGGTCATTTTCGCCCTCCCAAGGCTTATTCTCGTCCAATTAGGGTTTTTAACCAATCTTGTGCATCCAATAAGTACATTTGTGTCATTGGTTGAACATTTAGGTCATTTTCATCCTCCCTAGGCTTTTTCTCGTCCAATTAGGGTTTTTAACCAATCTTATGCATCCAATAAGTACATTTGTGTCATTGGTTGAACATTTAGGTCATTTTCGTCCTCCCTAGGCTTATTCTCGTCCAATTAGGGTTTTTAACCAATCTTGTGCATCCAATAAGTGATTTTGTGTCATTGGTTGAACATTTAGGTCATTTTCGTCCTCCCAAGGCTTATTCTCGTCCAATTAGGGGTTTTAACCAATCTTGTGCATCCAATAAGTGGTTTTGTGTCATTGGTTGAACATTTTGGTCATTTTCGTCATCCCAAGGCTTATTCTCGTTCAATTAGGGGTTTTAACCAATCTTGTGCATCCAATAAGTGATTTTGAGTCATTGGTTGAACATTTAGGTCATTTTCGTCCTCCCAAGGCTTATTCTCGTCCAATTAGGGTTTTTAACCAATCTTGTGCATCCAATAAGTACATTTGTGTCATTGGTTGAACATTTAGGTCATTTTCGTCCTCCCAAGGCTTATTCTCGTCCAATTAGGGTTTTTAACCAATCTGGTGCATCCAATAAGTAAATTTGTGTCATTGGTTGAACATTTAGGTCATTTTCGTCCTCCCTAGGCTTATTCTCGTCCAATTAGGGTTTTTAACCAATCTTGTGCATCCAATAAGTGATTTTGTGTCATTGGTTGAACATTTAGGTCATTTTCGTCCTCCCAAGGCTTATTCTCGTCCAATTAGGGTTTTAAACCAATCTTGTGCATCCAATAACTGATTTTGTCTATTTGTTTGAACATTTACGTCATTTTCGTCCTCCTTAGGCTTATTCTCGTCCAATTACGGTTTTTAACCAATCTTGTGCATCCAATAAGTACATTTGTGTCATTGGTTGAACATTTAGGTCATTTTCGTCCTCCCAAGGCCTATTCCCGTCCAATTAGGGTTTTTAACCAATCTTGTGCATCAAATATGTGATTTTCTGTCATTTTGTGTCATTGGTTGAACATTTAGGTCAATTTCGTCCTCCCTAGGCTTATTCTAATCCAATTAGGGTTTTGAACCAATCTTGTGTGTCCAATAAGTGATGTTGTGTCATTGGTTGAACATATAGGTCATTTTCGTCCTCCCTAAGCTTATTCAAATCCAATTAGGGTTTTTAACCAATCTTGTGCATCCAATAAGTGATTTTGTGTCATTGGTTGAACATTTAGGTCATTTTCGTCCTCCCAAGGCTTATTCTCGTCCAATTAGGGTTTTTAACCAATCTTGTGCATCCAATAAGTATATTTGTGTCATTGGTTGAACATTTAGGTCATTTTCGTCCTCCCAAGGCTTATTCTCGTCCAATTATGGTTTTTAACCAATCTTGTGCATCCAATAAGTACATTTGTGTCATTGGTTGAACATTTAGGTAATTTTCGTCCTCCCAAGGCTTATTCTCGTCCAATTAGGGTTTTTAACCAATCTTGTGCATCCAATAAGTACATTTGTGTCATTGGTTGAACATTTAGGTCACTTTCGTCCTCCCAAGGCTTATTCTCGTCCAATTAGGGTTTTTAACCAATCTTGTGCATCCAATAAGTGATTTTGTGTTATTGGTTGAACATTTAGGTAATTTTTGTCCTCCCTAGGCTTATTCTCGTCCAATTAGGGTTTTTAACCAATCTTGTGCATCCAATAAGTGATTTTGTGTCATTGGTTGAACATTTAGGTCATTTTCGTCCTCCCAAGGCTTATTCTCGTCCAATTAGGGTTTTTAACCAATCTTGTGCATCCAATAAGAGATTTTGTGCCATTGGTTGAACATTTAGGTCATTTTCGTCATCCCAAGGCTTATTCTCGTCCAATTAGGGTTTTTAACCAATGTTGTGCATCCAATAAGTGATTTTGTGTCATTGGTTGAACATTTAGGTCATTTTCGTCCTCCCTTGGCTTATTCTCATCAAATTAGGGTTTTTAACCAATCTTGTGCATCAAATAAGTACATTTGTGTCATTGGTTGAACATTTAGGTCATTTTCGTCCTCCCTAGGCTTATTCTCGTCCAATTAGGGTTTTTAACCAATCTTGTGCATCCAATAAGTGATTTTGTGTCATTGGTTGAACATTTAGGTCATTTTCGTCCTCCCAATGCATATTCTCATCCAATTAGGGTTTTTAACCAATCTTGTGCATCCAATAAGTACATTTGTGTCATTGGTTGAACATTTAGGTCATTTTCGTCCTCCCTAGGCTTATTCTCGTCCAATTAGGGTTTTTAACCAATCTTGTGCATCCAATAAGTACATTTGTGTCATAAGTTGAACATTTAGGTCATTTTCGTCCTCCCTAGGCTTATTCTCGTCCAATTAGGGTTTTTAACCAATCTTGTGCATCCAATAAGTGATTTTGTGTCATTGGTTGAACATTTAGGTCATTTTCGTCCTCCCTAGGCTTATTCTCGTCCAATTAGGGTTTTTAACCAATCTTGTGCATTTAATAAGTAAATTTGTGTCATTGGTTGAACATTTAGGTCATTTTCGTCCTCCCAAGGCTTATTCTCGTCCAATTAGGGTTTTTAACCAATCTTGTGCATCCAATAAGTACATTTGTGTCATTGGTTGAACATTTAGGTCATTTTAGTCCTCCCAAGGCTTATTCTCGTCAAATTAGGGTTTTTAACCAATCTTGTGCAACCAATAAGTGATTTTGTGCCATTGGTTGAACATTTAGGTCATTTTCGTCCTCCAAAGGCTTATTCTCGTCCAATTAGGGTTTTTTACAAATCTTGTGCATCCAATAAGTGATTTTGTGTCATTGGTTGAACATTTAGGTCATTTTCGTCCTCCCAAGGCTTATTCTCGTCCAATTAGGGTTTTTAACCAATCTTGTGCATCCAATAAGTGATTTTGTGTCATTGGTTGAACATTTAGGTCATTTTCGTCCTCCCAAGGCTTATTCTCGTCCAATTAGGGTTTTTAACCAATCTTATGCATCCAATAAGTTATTTTGTGTCATTGGTTTAACATTTAGGTCATTTTCGTCCTCCCAAGGCTTATTCTCGTCCAATTAGGGTTTTTAACCAATCTTGTGCATCCAATAAGTACATTTGTGTCATTGGTTGAACATTTAGGTCATTTTCGTCCTCCCAAGGCTTATTCTCGTCCAATTAGGGTTTTTTTAACAAATCTTGTGCATCCAATAAGTGATTTTGTGTCATTGGTTGAACATTTAGGTCATTTTCGTCCTCCCAAGGCTTATTCTCGTCCAATTAGGGTTTTTAACCAATCTTGTGCATCCAATAAGTACATTTGTGTTATCGGTTGAACATTTAGGTCATTTTCGTCCTCCCAAGGCTTGTTCTCGTCCAATTAGGGTTTTTAACCAATCTTGTGCATCCAATAAGTGATTTTGGGTCATTGGTTGAACATTTAGGTCATTTTCGTCCTCCCTAGGCTTATTCTCGTCCAATTAGGGTTTTTAACCAATCTTGTGCATCCAATAAGTGATTTTGTGTCATTGGTTGAACATTTAGGTCATTTTCGTCCTCCCAAGGCTTATTCTCGTCCAATTAGGGTTTTTAACCAATCTTGTGCATCCAATAAGTGATTTTGTGTCATTGGTTGAATATTTAGGTCATTTTCGTCATCCAAAGGCTTATTCTCGTCCAATTAGGGTTTTTAACCAATCTTGTGCATCCAATTAGTGATTTTGTGTCATTGGTTGAACATTTAGGTCATTTTCGTCCTCCCAAGGCTTATTCTCGTCCAATTAGGGTTTTTAACCAATCTTGTGCATCTAATAAGTGATTTTGTGTCATTGGTTGAACATTTAGGTCATTTTCGTCCTCCCAACGCTTATTCTCGTCCAATTAGGGTTTTTAACCAATCTTGTGCTTCCAATAAGTGATTTTGTGTCATTGGTTGAACATTTAGGTCATTTTCGTCCTCCCAAGGCTTATTCTCGTCCAATTAGGGTTTTTAACCAATCTTGTGCATCCAATAAGTATATTTGTGTCATTGGTTGAACATTTAGGTCATTTTCGTCCTCCCAAGGCTTATTCTTGTCCAATTAGGGTTTTTAACCAATCTTGTGCATCCAACAAGTACATTTGTGTCATTGGTTGAACATTTAGGTCATTTTCGTCCTCCCAAGGCTTATTCTCGTCCAATTAGGGTTTTTAACCAATCTTGTGCATCTAATAAGTGATTTTGTGTCATTGGTTGAACATTTAGGTCATTTTCGTCCTCCCAAGGCTTATTCTCGTCCAATTAGGGTTTTTAACTAATCTTGTGCATCCAATAAGTACATTTGTGTCATTGGTTGAACATTTAGGTCATTTTCGTCCTCCTTAGGCTTATTCTCGTCCAATTAGGGTTTTTAACCAATCTTGTGCATCCAATAAGTGATTTTGTGTCATTGGTTGAACATTTATGTCATTTTCGTCCTCCCTAGGCTTATTCTCGTCCAATTAGGGTTTTTAAACAATCTTGTGAATCCAATAAGTGATTTTGTGCCATTGGTTTAATATTTAGGTCATTTTCGTCCTCCCAAGGCTTATTCTCGTCCAATTAGGGTTTTTATCCCATCTTGTGCATCTACTAAGTGTTTTTGTGTCATTGGTTGAACATTTATGTCATTTTCGTCCTCCCTAGGCTTTTTCTCGTCCAATTAGGGTTTTTAAACAATCTTGTGCATCCAATAAGTGATTTTGTTCCATTGGTTTAACATTTAGGTCATTTTCGTCCTCCCAAGGCTTATTCTCGTCCAATTAGGGTTTTTAACCAATCTTGTGCATCCAATAAGTACATTTGTGTCATTGGTTGAACATTTAGGTCATTTTCGTCCTCCAAAGGCTTATTCTCGTCAATTAGGGTTTTTAACCAATCTTGTGCATCCAATAAGTGATTTTGTGTCATTGGTTGAACATTTAGGTCATTTTCGTCCTCCCAAGGCTTATTCTCGTCCAACTAGGGTTTTTAACCAATCTTGTGCATCCAATAAGTACATTTGTGTCATTGGTTGAACATTTAGGACATTTTCGTCCTCCCAAGGCTTATCCTCGTCCAATTAGGGTTTTTAACCAATCTTGTGCATCCAATAAGTGATTTTGTGTCATTGGTTGAACATTTAGGTCATTTTTGTCCTCCCTAGGCTTATTCTCATCCAATAAGGGTTTTTAACCAATCTTGTGCATCCAGTAAGTGATTTTGTGTCATTGGTTGAACATTTAGGTCATTTTCGTCCTCCCAAGGCTTATTCTCATCCAATTAGGGTTTTTAACCAATCTTGTGCATCCAATAAGTGATTTTGTGTCATTGGTTGAACATTTAGGTCATTTTTGTCCTCCCAAGGCTTATTCTCGTCCAATTAGGGTTTTTAAACAATCTTGTGCATCCAATAAGTGATTTTGTTCCATTGGTTTAACATTTAGGTCTTTTAGGTCATTTTCGTCCTCCCAAGGCTTATTCTCGTCAATTAGGGTTTTTAACCAATCTTGTGCATCCAATAAGTGATTTTGTGTCATTGGTTGAACATTTAGGTCATTTTCGTCCTCCC
>JBBPBP010000255.1:10187-47909 GCA_037974735.1 Cicer chorassanicum
GTCCAATTTGGGTTTTTAACCAATCTTGTGCATCCAATAAGTGCTTTGTGTCATTGGTTGAACATTTAGGTCATTTTCGTCCTCCCAAGGCTTATTCTCGTCCAATTAGGGTTTTTAACCAATCTTGAGCATCCAATAAGTAATTTTGTGTCGTTGGTTGAACATTTAGGTCATTTTCGTCCTCCCAAGGCTTATTCTCGTCCAATTAGGGTTTTTAACCAATCTTGAGCATCCAATAAGATAATTTGTGTCATTGGTTGAACATTTAGGCCATTTTCATCCTCCCAAGGCTTATTCTCGTCCAATTAGGGTTTTTAACCAATCTTTTGCATCAAATAAGTGATTTTGTGTAATTGTTTGAACATTTAGGTCATTTTCGTCCTCCCAAGCCTTATTCTCGTCCAATTAGGGTTTTTAATCAATCTTGTGCATCCAATAAGTACATTTGGGTCATTGGTTGAACATTTAGGTCACTTTCGTCCTCCAAAGGCCAATTCTCCTCCAATTAGGGTTTTAAACCAATCTTGTGCATCCAATAAGTGATTTCGTGTCATTGGTTGAACATTTAGGTCATTTTCGTCCTCCCAAGGCTTATTCTCGTCCAATTAGGGTTTTAAACCAATCTTGTGGATCCAATAAGTGATTTTGTCTCATTGGTTGAACATTTAGGTCATTTTCGTCCACCAGGGACTTATTCTCGTCCAATTAGGGTTTTTAACCAATCTTGTGCATCCAATAAGTGATTTTGTGTCATTGGTTGAACATTTAGGTCATTTTCGTCCTCCCAAGGCTTATTCTCGTCCAATTAGGGTTTTTAACCAATCTTGTGCATCCAATAAGTACATTTGTGTTATTTGTTGAACATTTAGGTCATTTGCGTCCTCCCAAGACTTATTCTCGTCCAATTAGGGTTTTTAACCAATCTTGTGCATCCAATAAGTGATTTTGTGTCATTGGTTGAACATTTAGGTCATTTTCGTCCTCCCAAGGCTTATTCTCGCCCAAGTAGGGTTTTTAACCAATCTTGTGCATCCAATAAGTGATTTTGTGTCATTGGTTGAACATTTAGGTCATTTTCGTCCTCCCAAGGCTTATTCTCGTCCAATTAGGGTTTTTAACCAATCTTGTGCATCCAATAAGTGATTTTGTGTCATTGGTTGAACATTTAGGTCATTTTCATCCTCCCAATGCTTATTGTCGTCCAATTAGGGTTTTTAACCAATCTTGTGCATCCAATAAGTGATTTTGTGTCATTGGTTGAACATTTAGGTCATTTTCGTCCTCCCAAGGCTTATTCTCGTCCAATTAGGGTTTTTAACCAATCTTGTGCATCCAATAAGTACATTTGTGTCATTGGTTGAACATTTAGGTCATTTTCGTCCTCCCAAGGCTTATTCTTGTCCAATTAGGGTTTTTAACGAATCTTGTTCATCCAATAAGTGATTTTGTGTCATTGGTTGAACATTTAGGTCATTTTCGTCCTCCCAAGGCTTATTCTCGTCCAATTAGGGTTTTTAACCAATCTTGTGCATCCAATAAGTACATTTGTGTCATTGGTTGAACATTATTGTCATTTTCGTCCTCCCAAGGCTTATTCTCGTCCAATTAGGGTTTTTAACCAATCTTGTGCATCCAATAAGTACATTTGTGTCATTGGTTGAACATTTAGGTCATTTTCGTCCTCCCTAGGCTTATTCTCGTCCAATTAGGGTTTTTAACCAATCTTGTGCATCCAATAAGTGATTTGGTGTCATTGGTTGAGCATTTAGGTCATTTTTGTCCTCCCTAGGCTAATTCTCGTCCAATTTGGGTTTTTAACCAATCTTGTGCATCCAATAAGTGATTTTGTGTCATTGGTTGAACATTTAGGTCATTTTCGTCCTCCCAAGGCTTATTCTCGTCCAATTAGGGTTTTTAACCAATCTTGTGCATCCAATAAGTGATTTTGTGTCATTGGTTGAACATTTAGGTCATTTTCGTCCTCCCAAGGCTTATTCTCGTCCAATTAGGGTTTTTAACCAATCTTGTGCATCCAATAAGTACATTTGTGTCATTGGTTGAACATTTAAGTCATTTTTGTCCTCCCAAGGCTTATTCTCGTCCAATTAGGGTTTTTAACCAATCTTGTGCATCCAATAAGTGATTTTGTGTCATTGGTTGAACATTTAGGTCATTTTCGTCCTCCCAAGGCTTATTCTCGTCCAATTAGGGTTTTTAACCAATCTTGTGCATCCAATAAGTGATTTTGTGTCATTGGTTGAACATTTAGATCATTTTCGTCCTCCCAAGGCTTATTCTCGTCCAATTAGGGTTTTTAACCAATCTTCTGCATCCAATAAGTGATTTTGTGTCATTGGTTGAACATTTAGGTCATTTTCATCCTCCCAAGGCTTATTCTCGTCCAATTAGGGTTTTTAACCAATCTTGTGCATCCAATAAGTGATTTTGTGTCATTGGTTGAACATTTAGGTCATTTTCGTCCTCCCAAGGCTTATTCTCGTCCAATTAGGGTTTTTAACCAATCTTGTGCATCCAATAAGTTATTTTGTGTCATCGGTTGAACATTTAGGTCATTTTCGTCCTCCCAAGGCTTATTCTCGTCCAATTAGGGTTTTTAACCAATCTTGTGCATCCAATAAGTGATTTTGTGTCATTGGTTGAACATTTAGGTCATTTTTGTCCTCCCAAGGCTTATTCTAGTCCAATTAGGGTTTTTAACCAATCTTGTGCATCCAATAAGTGATTTTGTGTCATTGGTTGAACATTTAGGTCATTTTCGTCCTCCCAAGGCTTATTCTCGTCCAATTAGGGTTTTTAACCAATCTTGTGCATCCAATAAGTACATTTGTGGCATTGGTTGAACATTTAAGTAATTTTCGTCCTCCCAAGGCTTATTCTCGTCCAATTTGGGTTTTTAACCAATCTTGTGCATCCAATAAGTGATTTTGTGTCATTGGTTGAACATTTAGGTCATTTTCGTCCTCCCAAGGCTTATTCTCGTCCAATTAGGGTTTTTAACCAATCTTGTGCATCCAATAAGTACATTTGTGTCATTGGTTGAACATTTAGGTCATTTTCGTCCTCCCAAGGCTTATTCTCGTCCAATTAGAGTTTTTAACCAATCTTGTGCATCCAATAAGTGATTTTGTGTCGTTGGTTGAACATTTAGGTCATTTTCGTCCTCCCAAGGCTTATTCTCGTCCAATTAGAGTTTTTAACCAATCTTGTGCATCCAATAAGTGATTTTGTGTCGTTGGTTGAACATTTAGGTCATTTTCGTCCTCCCAAAGCATATACTCGTCCAGTTAAGGTTTTTAACCAATCTTGTGCATCCAATAAGTGAGTTTGTGTCGTTGGTTGAACATTTAGGTCATTTTCGTCCTCCCAATGCTTATTCTCGTCCAATTAGAGTTTTTAACCAATATTGTGAATCCAATAAGTGATTTTGTGTCATTGGTTGAACATTTAGGTCATTTTCGTCCTCCCAAGGCTTATTCTCGTCCAATTAGGGTTTTTAACCAATCTTGTGCATCCAATAAGTACATTTGTGTCATTGGTTGAACATTTAGGTCATTTTCGTCCTCCCAAGGCTTATTCTCGTCCAATAAGGATTTTTAACCAATCTTGTGCATCCAATAAGTACAGTTGTGTCATTGGTTGAACATTTAGGTCATTTTCGTCCTCCCAAGGCTTATTCTCGTCCAATTAGGGTTTTTAACCAATCTTGTGCATCCAATAAGTACATTTGTGTCATTGGTTGAACATTAAGGTCATTTTCGTCCTCCTAAGGCTTATTCTCGTCCAATTAGGGTTTTTAACCAATCTTTTGCCTCCAATAAGTGATTTTGTGTCATTGGTTGAACATTTAGGTCATTTTCGTCCTCCCAAGGCTTATTCTCGTCCAATTAGGGTTTTTAACCAATCTTGTGCATCCAATAAGTACATTTGTGTCATTGGTTGAACATTTAGGTCATTTTCGTCCTCCCAAGGCTTATTCTCGTCCAATTAGGGTTTTTAACCAATCTTGTGCATCCAATAAGTACATTTGTGTCATTGGTTGAACATTTAGGTCATTTTCGTCCTCCCAAGGCTTATTCTCGTCCAATTAGGGTTTTTAACCAATCTTGTGAATCCAATAAGTGATTTTCTGTCATTGGTTGAACATTTAGGTCATTTTCGTCCTCCCAAGGCTTATTCTCGTCCAATTAGGGTTTTTAACCAATCTTGTGCATCCAATAAGTACATTTGTGTCATTGGTTGAACATTTAGGTCATTTTCGTCCTCCCAAGGCTAATTCTCGTCCAATTAGGGTTTTTAACAAATCTTGTGCATCTAATAAGTACATTTGTGTCATTGGTTGAACATTTAGGTCATTTTCGTCCTCCCTAGGCTTATTCTCGTCCAATTAGGGTTTTTAACCAATCTTGTGCATCCAATAAGTGATTTTGTGTCATTGGTTGAACATTTAGGTCATTTTCGTCCTCCCAAGGCTTATTCTCTTCCCATTAGGGTTTTTAACCAATCTTGTGCATCCAATAAGAGATTTTGTGTCATTGGTTGAACATTTAGGTCATTTTCGTCCTCCCAAGGCTTATTCTCGTCCAATTAGGGTTTTTAACCAATCTTGTGCATCCAATAAGTACATTTGTGTCATTGGTTGGACATTTAGGTCATTTTCGTCCTCCCAAGGCTTATTCTCTTCCAATTAGGGTTTTTAACCAATCTTGTGCATCCAATAAGTGATTTTGTGTCATTGGTAGAACATTTAGGTCATTTTCGTCCTCCCTAGGCTTATTCTCGTCCAATTAGGGTTTTTAACCAATCTTGTGCATCCAATAAGTGATTTTGTGCTATTGGTTGAACATTTAGGTCATTTGCGTCCTCCCAAGGCTTATTCTCGTCCAATTAGGGTTTTTAACCAATCTTTTGCATCCAATTAGTGATTTTGTGTCATTTGTTGAACATTTAGGTCATTTTCGTCCTCCCAAGGCTTATTCACGTCCAATTAGGGTTTTTAACCAATCTTGTGCATCCAATAAGTGATTTTGTGTCATTGGTTGAACATTTAGGTCATTTTCGTCCTCCCAAGGCTTATTCTCGTCCAATTAGGGTTTTTAACCAATCTTGTGCATCCAATAAGTACATTTGTGTCATTGGTTGAACATTTATGTCATTTTCGTCCTCCCAAGGCTTATTCTTGTCCAATTAGGGTTCTTAACCAATCTTGTGCATCCAATAAGTACATTTGTGTCATTGGTTGAACATTTAGGTCATTTTCGTCCTCCCAAGGCTTATTCTCGTCCAATTAGGGTTTTTAACCAATCTTGTGCATCCAATAAGTGATTTTGTGTCATTGGTTGAACATTTAGGTCATTTTCGTCCTCCCAAGGCTTATTCTCGTCCAATTAGGGTTTTTAACCAATCTTGTGCATCCAATAAGTACATTTGTGTCATTGGTTGAACATTTAGGTCATTTTCGTCCTCCCATTGCTTATTCTCGTCCAATTAGGGTTTTTAACCAATTTTGTGCATCCAATAAGTGATTTTGTGTCATTGGTTGAACATTTAGGTCTTTTTCGTCCTCCTAAGGCTTATTCTCATCCAATTAGGGGTTTTAACCAATCTTGTGCGTCCAATAAGTACATTTGTGTCATTGGTTGAACATATAGGTCATTTTTGTCCTCCCTAGGCTTATTCTCGTCCAATTAGGGTTTTTAACCAATCTTGTGCATCCAATAAGTGATTTTGTGTCATTGGTTGAACATTTAGGTCATTTTCGTCCTCCCAAGGCTTATTCTCGTCCAATTAGGGTTTTTAACCAATCTTGTGCATCCAATAAGTACATTTGTGTCATTGGTTGAACATTTAGGTCATTTTCGAGCTCCCAAGGCTTATTCTCGTCCAATTAGGCTTTTTAACCAATCTTGTGCATCCAATAAGTGATTTTTTGTCATTGGTTGAACATTTAGGTCATTTTCGTCCTCCCAAGGCTTATTCTCATTCAATTAGGGTTTTTAACCAATCTTGTGCATCCAATAAGTACATTTGTGTCATTGGTCGAACATTTAGGACGTTTTCGTCCTCCCAAGGCTTATTCTCGTCCAATTAAGGTTTTTAACCAATCTTGTGCATCTAATAAGTGATTTTGTGTCATTGGTTGAACATTTAAGTCATTTTCCTCCTCCCTAGGCTTATTCTCGTCCAATTAGGGTTTTTAACCAATCTTTTGCATCCAATAAGTGATTTTGTGTCATTGATTGAACATTTAGGTTGTTTTCGTCCTCCCAAGGCTTATTCTCGTCCAATTAGGGTTTTTTACCAATCTTGTGCATCCAATAAGTGATTTTGTGTCATTGGTTGAACATTTAGGTCATTTTCGTCCTCCCAAGTCTTATTCTCATCCAATTATTTTTTTTAACCAATCTTGTGCATACAATAAGTACATTTGTGTCATTGGTTGAACATTTGGGTCATTTTCGTCCTCCCAAGGCTTATTATCGTCCAATTAGGGTTTTTAACAAATCTTGTGCATCCAATAAGTGATTTTCTGTCATTGGTTGAGCATTTAGGTCATTTTCGTCCTCCCTAGGCTTATTCTCGTCCAATTAGGGTTTTTAACCAATCTTGTGCATCCAATAAGTTATTTTGTGTCATTGGTTGAACATTTAGGTCATTTTCGTCGTCCCAAGGCTTATTTTCGTCCAATTAGGGTTTTTAACCAATCTTGTGCATCCAATAAGTGCATTTGTGTCATTGGTTGAACATTTAGGTCATTTTCGTCCTCCCAAGGCTTATTCTCGTCCAATTAGGTTTTTTAACCAATCTTGTGCATCCAATAAGTGATTTTGTGTCATTGGTTGAATATTTAGGTCTTTTTCGTCCTCCCTAGGCTTATTATCGTCCAATTAGGGTTTTTAACCAATCTTGTGCATCCAATTAGTACATTTGTGTCATTGGTTGAACATTTAGGTCATTTTTCGTCCTCCCAAGGCTTATTCTCGTCCAATTAGGGTTCTTAACCAATCTTGTGCATCCAATAAATGATTTTGTATCATTGGTTGAACATTAAGGTCATTTTCGTCCTCCCAAGTCTTATTCTCGTCCAATTAGGATTTTTAACCCATCTTGTGCATCCAATAAGTGATTTTGTGTCATTGATTGAACATTTAGGTCATTTTTGTCCTCCCAAGGCTTATTCTCGTCCAATTTTGGTTTTTAACCAATCTTGTGCATCCAATAAGTACATTTGTGTCATTGGTTGAACATTTAGGTCATTTTCGTCCTCCCAAGGCTTATTCTCGTCCAATTAGGGTTTTTAACCAATCTTGTGCATCCAATAAGTGATTTTGTTTCATTGGTTGAACATTTAGGTCATTTTCGTCCTCCCTAGGCTTATTCTCATCCAATTAGGGTTTTTAACCAATCTTGTGCATCCAATAAGTACATTTGTGTCATTGGTTGAACATTTAGGTCATTTTCGTCCTCCCAAGGCTTATTCTCGTCCAATCAGGGTTTTTAACCAATCTTGTGCATCCAATAAGTGATTTTTTGTCATTGGTTGAACATTGAGGTCATTTTCGTCCTCCCAAGGCTTATTCTCGTCCAATTAGGGTTTTTAACCAATCTTGTGCATCCAATAAGTACATTTGTGTCATTGGTTGAACATTTAGGTCATTTTCGTCCTCCCAAGGCTTATTCTCGTCCAATCAGGGTTTTTAACCAATCTTGTGCATCCAATAAATGATTTTGTGTCATTGGTTGAACATTTAGGTCATTTTGGTCCTCCCAAGGCTTATTCTCGTTAAATTAGGGTTTTTAACCAATCTTGTGCATCCAATAAGTGATTTTGTGTCATTGGTTGAACATTTAGGTCATTTTCGTCCTCCCAAGGATCTTGTGCATCCAATAAGTGATTTTGTGCCATTGGTTGAACATTTAGGTCATTTTCGTCATCCCAAGGCTTATTCTCGTCCAATTAGGGTTTTTAACCAATCTTGTGCTTCCAATAAGTACATTTGTGTCATTGGTTGAACATTTAGGTCATTTTCGTCCTCCCAAGGCTCTTTCTCGTCCAATTAGGGTTTTTAACCAATCTTGTGCATCCAATAAATGATTTTGTGTCATTGGTTGAACATTTAGGTCATTTTGGTCCTCCCAAGGCTTATTCTCGTCCAATTAGGGTTTTTAACCAATCTTGTGCATCCAATAAGTGATTTTGTGTCATTGGTTGAACATTTAGGTCATTTTTGTCCTCCCAAGGCTTATTCTTTTCCAATTACGGTTTTTAACCAATCTTGTGCATCCAATAAGAGATTTTGTTTCATTGGTTGATTATTTAGGTCGTTTTCGTCCTCCCAAGTCTTATTCTTTTCCAATTAGGGATTTTAACCAATCTTGTGCATCCAATAAGTGATTTTGTGCCATTGGTTGAACATTTAGGTCATTTTCGTCCTCCCAAGGCTTATTCTCGTCCAATTAGGGTTTTTAACCAATCTTGTGCATCCAATAAGTACATTTGTGTCATTGGTTGAACATTTAGGTCATTTTCGTCCTCCCATGGCTTATTCTCGTCCAATTCGGGTTTTTAACCAATCTTGTGCATCCAATAAGTACATTTGTGTCATTGGTTGAACATTTAGGTCATTTTCGTCCTCCCAAGGCTTATTCTCGTCCAATTAGGGTTTTTAACCAATCTTGTGCATCCAATAAGTACATTTGTGTCATTGGTTGAACATTTAGGTCATTTTCGTCCTCCCAAGGCTTATTCTCGTCCAACTAGGGTTTTTAACCAATCTTGTGCATCCAATAATTACATTTGTGTCATTGGTTGAACATTTAGGTCATTTTCGTCTTCCCTAGGCTTATTCTCGTCCAATTAGGGTTTTTAACCAATCTTGTGCATCCAATAAGTGATTTTGTTTCATTGGTTGAACATTTAGGTCATTTTCGTCCTCCCTAGGCTTATTCTCGTCCAATTAGGGTTTTTAACCAATCTTGTGCATTCAATAAGTATATTTGTGTCATTGATTGAACATTTAGGTCATTTTCGACCTCCCAAGGCTTATTCTCGTCCAATTAGGGTTTTTAACCAATCTTATGCATCCAATAAGTACATTTGTGTCATTGGTTGAACATTTAGGTCATTTTTGTCCTCCCTAGGCTTATTCTCGTCCAATTAGGGTTTTTAACCAATCTTTTGCATCCAATAAGTGATTTTGTGTCATTGATTGAACATTTAGGTCATTTTCGTCATCCCAAGGCTTATTCTCGTCCAATTACGGTTTTTAACCAATCTTGTGCATCCAATAAGTGATGTTGTGTCATTGGCTGAACATTTAGGTCATTTTCGTCCTCCCAAGGCTTATTCTCGTCCAATTAGGGTTTTTAACTAATCTTGTGCATCTAATAAGTGATTTTGTGTCATTGGTTGAACATTTAGGTCATTTTCGTCCTCCCTAGGCTTAGTCTCGTCCAATTAGGGTTTTTAACCAATCTTGTGCATCCAATAAGTTATTTTGTGTCATTGGTTTAACATTTATGTCATTTTCGTCCTCCCTAGGCTTATTCTCGTCCAATTAGGGTTTTTAACCAATCTTGTGAATCCAATAAGTACATTTGTGTCATTGGTTGAACATTTAGGTCATTTTCGTCCTCCCAAGGCTTATTCTCGTCCAATTAGGGTTTTTAACCAATCTTGTGCATCCAATAAGTAAATTTGTGTCATTGGTTGAACATTTAGGTCATTTTCGTCCTCCCTAGTCTTATTCTCGTCCAATTAGGGTTTTTAACCAATCTTGTGCATCCAATAAGTACATTTGTGTCATTGGTTGAACATTTAGGTCATTTTCGTCCTTCAAGGCTTATTCTCGTCCAATTAGGGTTTTTAACCAATCTTGTGCATCTAATAAGTGATTTTGTGTCATTGGTTGAACATTTAGGTCATTTTCGTCCTCCCTAGGCTTATTCTCGTCCAATTAGGGTTTTTAACCAATCTTTTGCATCCAATAAGTGATTTTGTGTCATTGATTGAACATTTAGGTCATTTTCGTCATCCCAAGGCTTATTCTCGTCCAATTACGGTTTTTAACCAATCTTGTGCATCCAATAAGTGATGTTGTGTCATTGGCTGAACATTTAGGTCATTTTCGTCCTCCCAAGGCTTATTCTCGTCCAATTAGGGTTTTTAACTAATCTTGTGCATCTAATAAGTGATTTTGTGTCATTGGTTGAACATTTAGGTCATTTTCATCCTCCCTAGGCTTAGTCTCGTCCAATTAGGGTTTTTAACCAATCTTGTGCATCCAATAAGTTATTTTGTGTCATTGGTTTAACATTTATGTCATTTTCGTCCTCCCTAGGCTTATTCTCGTCCAATTAGGGTTTTTAAACAATCTTTTGAATCCAATAAGTGATTTTGTGCCATTTGTTTTACATTTAGGTCGTTTTCGTCCTCCCAAGGCTTATTCTCGTCCAATTAGGGTTTTTATCCCATCTTGTGCATCTAATAAGTGATTTTGTGTCATTGGTTGAACATTTATGTCATTTTCGTCCTCCCAAGGCTTATTCTCGTCCAATTAGGGTTTTTAACCAATCTTGTGAATCCAATAAGTACATTTGAGTCATTGGTTGAACATTTAGGTCATTTTCGTCCTCCCAAGGCTTATTCTCGTCAATTAGGGTTTTTAACCAATCTTGTGCATCCAATAAGAGATTTTGTGTCATTGGTTGAACATTTAGGTCATTTTCGTCCTCCCAAGGCTTATTCTCATCCAATTAGGGTTTTTAACCAATCTTGTGCATCCAATAAGTACATTTGCGTCATTGGTTGAACATTTAGCACATTTTCGTCCTCCCAAGGCTTATTCTCGTCCAATTAGGGTTTTTAACCAATCTTGTGCATCCAATACGTGATTTTGTGTCATTGGTTGAACATTTAGGTCATTTTTGTCCTCCCTAGGCTTATTCTCGTCCAATTAGGGTTTTTAACCAATCTTGTGCATCCAATAAGTGATTTTGTGTCATTGGTTGAACATTTAGGTCATTTTCGTCCTCCAAAGGCTTATTCTCGTCCAATTAGGGTTTTTAACCAATCTTTTGCATCCAATAAATGATTTTGTGTCATTGGTTGAACATTTAGGTCAATTTCGTCCTCCCAAGGCTTATTCTCGTCCAATTAGGGTTTTTAACCAATCTTGTGCATCCAATAAGTGATTTTGTGTCATTGGTTGAACATTTAGGTCATTTTCGTCCTCCCAAGGCTTATTCTCATCCAATTAGGGTTTTTAACCAATCTTGTGCATCCAATAAGTAATTTTGTGTCATTGGTTGAACATTTAGGTCATTTTCGTCCTCCCAAGGCTTATTCTCGTCCAATTAGGGTTTTTAACCAATCTTGTGCATCCAATACGTGATTTTGTGTCATTGGTTGAACATTTAGGTCATTTTGGTCCTCCCTAGGCTTATTCTCGTCCAATTAGGGTTTTTAACCAATCTTGTGCATCCAATAAGTGATTTTGTGTCATTGGTTGAACATTTAGGTCATTTTCATCCTCCCAAGGCTTATTCACGTCCAATTAGGGTTTTTAACCAATCTTGTGCATCAAATAAGTGATTTTGTGTCATTGGTTGAACATTTAGGTCATTTTCGACCTCCTAAGGCTTATTCTCATCCAATTAGGGTTTTTAACCAATCTTGTGCATCCAATAAGTGATTTTGTGTCATTGGTTGAATATTTAGGTCATTTTCGTCCTCCCTAGGCTTATTCTGGTCCAATTAGGGTTCTTAACCAATCTTGTACATCCAATAAGTGATTTTGTGTCATTGGTTGAACATTTAGGTCATTTTCGTCCTCCCTAGGCTTATTCTCATCCAATAATTTTTTTTAACCAATCTTGTGCATCCAATAAGTACATTTGTGTCATTGGTTGAACATTTGGGTCATTTTCGTCCTCCCAAGGCTTATTATCGTCCAATTAGGGTTTTTAACAAATCTTGTGCATCCATAAAGTGATTTTCTGTCATTGGTTGAGCATTTAGGTCATTTTCGTCCTCCCTAGGCTTATTCTCGTCCAATTAGGGTTTTTAACCAATCTTGTGCATCCAATAAGTTATTTTGTGTCATTGGTTGAACATTTAGGTCATTTTCGTCGTCCCAAGGCTTATTTTCGTCCAATTAGGGTTTTTAACCAATCTTGTGCATCCAATAAGTGCATTTGTGTCATTGGTTGAACATTTAGGTCATTTTCGTCCTCCCAAGGCTTATTCTCGTCCAATTAGGTTTTTTAACCAATCTTGTGCATCCAATAAGTGATTTTGTGTCATTGGTTGAATATTTAGGTTTTTTTCGTCCTCCCTAGGCTTATTATCGTCCAATTAGGGTTTTTAACCAATCTTGTGCATCCAATTAGTACATTTGTGTCATTGGTTGAACATTTAGGTCATTTTTCGTCCTCCCAAGGCTTATTCTCGTCCAATTAGGGTTCTTAACCAATCTTGTGCATCCAATAAATGATTTTGTATCATTGGTTGAACATTAAGGTCATTTTCGTCCTCCCAAGTCTTATTCTCGTCCAATTAGGATTTTTAACCCATCTTGTGCATCCAATAAGTGATTTTGTGTCATTGATTGAACATTTAGGTCATTTTTGTCCTCCCAAGGCTTATTCTCGTCCAATTTTGGTTTTTAACCAATCTTGTGCATCCAATAAGTACATTTGTGTCATTGGTTGAACATTTAGGTCATTTTCGTCCTCCCAAGGCTTATTCTCATCCAATTAGGGTTTTTAACCAATCTTGTGCATCCAATAAGTGATTTTGTTTCATTGGTTGAACATTTAGGTCATTTTCGTCCTCCCTAGGCTTATTCTCGTCCAATTAGGGTTTTTAACCAATCTTGTGCATCTAATAAGTGATTTTGTGTCATTGGTTGAACATTTAGGTCATTTTCGTCCTCCCTATGCTTATTCTCGTCCAATTAGGGTTTTTAACCAATCTTGTGCATCCAATAAGTACATTTGTGTCATTGGTTGAACATTTAGGTCATTTTCGTCTTCCCAAGGCTTATTCTCGTCCAATTAGGGTTTTTAACCAATCTTGTGCATCCAATAAGTACATTTGTGTCATTGGTTGAACATTTAGGTCATTTTCGTCCTCCCAAGGCTTATTCTCGTCCAATTAGGGTTTTTAACCAATCTTGTGCATCCAATAAGTACATTTGTGTCATTGGTTGAACATTTAGGTCATTTTCGTCCTCCCAAGGCTTATTCTCGTCCAATTAGGGTTTTGAACCAATCTTGTGCATCCAATAAAAGATTTTGTGTCATTGGTTGAACATTTAGGTCCTTTTCGTCCTCCTAAGGCTTATTCTCGTCCAATTAGGGTTTTTAACCAATCTTGTGCATCCAATAAGTGATTTTGTGTCATTGGTTGAACATTTAGGTCATTTTCGTCTTCCCAAGGCTTATTCTCGTCCAATTAGGGTTTTTAACCAATCTTGTGCATCCAATAAGTACATTTGTGTCATTGGTTGAACATTTAGGTCATTTTCGTCCTCCCAAGGCTTATTCTCGACCAATTAGGGTTTTTAACCAATCTTGTGCATCCAATAAGTACATTTGTGTCATTGGTTGAACATTTAGGTCATTTTCGTCCTCCCAAGGCTTATTCTCGTCCAATTAGAGTTTTTAACCAATATTGTGCATCCAATAAGTACATTTGTGTCATTGGTTGAACATTTAGGTCATTTTCGTCCTCCGAAGGCTTATTCTCGTTTAATTAGTGTTTTAAACCAATCTTGTGCATCCAATAAGTACATTTGTGTCATTGGTTGAACATTTAGGTCATTTTCGTCCTCCCAAGGCTTATTCTCGTCCAATTAGGGTTTTTAACCAATCTTGTGCATCCAATAAGTACATTTGTGTCATTGGTTGAACATTTAGGTCATTTTCGTCCTCCCAAGGCTTATTCTCGTCCAATTAGGGTTTTTAACCAATCTTGTGCATCCAATAATTGATTTTGTGTCATTGGTTGAACATTTAGGTCATTTTCGTCCTCCCAAAACTTATTCTCTTCCAATTAGGGTTTTTAACCAATCTTTTGCATCCAATAAGTGATTTTGTATCATTGGTTGAACATTTAGGTCATTTTTGTCCTCCCTAGGCTTATTCTCGTCCAATTAGGGTTTTTAACCAATCTTGTGCATCCAATAAGTACATTTGTGTCATTGGTTGAACATTTAGGTCATTTTCGTCCTCCCTAGGCTTATTCTCGTCCAATTAGGGTTTTTAACCAATCTTGTGCAACCAATAAGTGATTTTGTGTCATTGGTTGAACATTTAGGTCATTTTCGTCCTCCCAAGTCTTATTCTCGTCCAATTAGGGTTTTTAACCAATCTTGTGCATCCAATAAGTGATTTTGTGTCATTGGTTGAACATTTAGGTCATTTTCGTCCTCCCAAGGCTTATTCTCGTCCAATTAGGGTTTTTAACCAATCTTGTGCATCCAATAAGTACATTTGTGTCATTGGTTGAACATTTAGGTCATTTTCGTCCTCCCAAGGCTTATTCTCGTCCAATTAGGGTTTTTAACCAATCTTGTGCATCCAATAAGTACATTTGTGTCATTGGTTGAACATTAAGGTCATTTTCGTCCTCGCAAGGCTTATTCTCGTCCAATTAGGGTTTTTAACCAATCTTGTGCCTCCAATAAGTGATTTTGTGTCATTGGTTGAACATTTAGGTCATTTTCGTCCTCCCAAGGCTTATTCTTGTCCAATTAGGGTTTTTAACCAATCTTGTGCATCCAATAAGTGATTTTGTGTCATTGGTTGAACATTTAGGTCATTTTCGTCCTCCCAAGGCTTATTCTCGTCCAATTAGGGTTTTTAACCAATCTTGTGCATCCAATAAGTACATTTGTGTCATTTGTTGAACATTTAGGTCATTTTCGTCCTCCCTAGGCTTATTCTCGTCTAATTAGGGTTTTTAACCAATCTTGTGCATCCAATTAGTACATTTGTGTCATTGGTTGAACATTTAGGTCATTCTCGTCCTCCCAAGGCTTATTCTCGTCCAATTAGGGTTTTTAACCAATCTTGTGCATCCAATAAGTACATTTGTGTCATTGGTTGAACATTTAGGTCATTTTCGTCCTCCCAAGGCTTATTCTTGTCCAATTAGGGTTTTTAACCAATCTTGTGCATCCAATAAGTGATTTTGTGTCATTAGTTGAACATTTAGGTCATTTTCGTCCTCCCAAGGCTTATTCTCGTCCAATTAGGGTTTTTAACCAATCTTGTGCATCCAATAAGTACATTTGTGTCATTGGTTGAACATTTAGGCCATTTTCGTCCTCCCAAGGCTTATTCTCGTCCAATTAGGGTTTTTAACCAATCTTGTGCTTCATATAAGTGATTTTGTGTTATTGGTTGAACATTTATGTCATTTTCGTCCTCCCAAGGCTTATTCTTGTCCAATTAGGGTTTTTAACCAATCTTGTGCATCCAATAAGTACATTTGTGTCATTGGTTGAACATTTAGGTCATTTTCGTCCTCCCTAGATTTATTCTCGTCCAATTAGGGTTTTTAACCAATCTTGTGCATCCAATAAGTACATTTGTGTCATTGGTTGAACATTTAGGTCATTTTCGTCCTCCCAAGGCTTATTCTCGTCCAATTAGGGTTTTTAACCAATCTTGTGCATCCAATAAGTACATTTGTGTCATTGAGTGAACATTTAGGTCATTTTCGTCCTCCCAAGGCTTATTCTCGTCCAATTAGGGTTTTTAACCAATCTTGTGCATCCAATAAGTACATTTGTGTCATTGGTTGAACATTTAGGTCATTTTCGTCCTCCCAAGGCTTATTCTCGTCCAATTACGGTTTTTAACAATTCTTGTGCATTCAATAAGTTCATTTGTGTCATTGGTTGAACATTTAGGTCATTTTCGTCCTCGCAAGGCTTATTCTCGTCCAATTACGGTTTTTATTCAATCTTGTGCATCCAATAAGTACATTTGTGTCATTGGTTGAACATTTAGGTCATTTTCGTCCTCCCAAGGCTTATTCTCGTCCAATTAGGGTTTTTAACCAATCTTGTGCATCCAATAAGTACATTTGTGTCATTGGTTGAACATATAGGTCATTTTCGTCCTCCAAAGGCTTATTCTCGCCCAATTAGGGTTTTTAACCAATCTTGTGCATCCAATAAGTGATATTGTGTCATTGGTTGAACATTTAGGTCATTTTCGTCCTCCTTAGGCTTATTCCCGTCCAATTAGGGTTTTAAACCAATCTTGTGCATCCAATAAGTACATTTGTGTCATTGGTTGAACATTTAGGTCATTTTCGTCCTCCCAAGGCTTATTCTCGTCCAATTAGGGTTTTTAACCAATCTTGTGCATCCAATAAGTACATTTGTGTCATTGGTTGAACATTGAGGTTATTTTCTTCCTCCCAAGGCTTATTCTTGATCAATTAGAGTTTTTACCCAATCTTGTGCTTCCAATAAGTGATTTTGTGTCGTTGGTTGAACATTTAGGTCATTTTCGTCCTCCCAAGGCTTATTCTCGTCCAATTAGGGTTTTTAACCAATCTTGTGCATCCAATAAGTACATTTGTGTCATTGGTTGAACATTTAGGTCATTATCGTCCTCCCAAGGCTTATTCTCGTCCAATTCGGGTTTTTAACCAATCTTGTGCATCCAATAAGTACATTTGTGTCATTGGTTGAACATTTAGGTCATTTTCGTCCTCCCAAGGCTTATTCTCGTCCAATTAGGGTTTTTAACCAATCTTGTGCATCCAATAAGTACATTTGTGTCATTGGTTGAACATTTAGGTCATTTATGTCCTCCAAAGGCTTATTCTCGTCCAATTAGGGTTTTTAACCAATCTTGTGCATCTAATAAGTGATTTTGTGTCTTCGGTTGAACATTTAGGTCATTTTCATGCTCCCGAGGCTTATTCTCGTCCAATTAGGGTTTTTAACCAATCTTGAGCATCCAATAAGTGATTTTGTGTCATTGGTTGAACATTTTGGTCATTTTCGTCCTCCCTAGGCTTATTCTCGTCCATTTAGGGTTTTTAACCCATCATGTGCATCCAATAACTACATTTGTGTAATTGGTTGAACATTTAGGTCATTTTCGTCCTCCGAAGGCTTATTCTCGTCCAATTAGGGTTTTTAACCAATCTTGTGCATCCAATAAGTGATTTTGTGTCATTGGTTGAACATTTAGGTCATTTTTGTCCTCCCAAGGCTTATTCTCGTCCTATTAGGGTTTTTAACCAATCTTGTGCATCCAATAAGTGATTTTGTGTCATTGGTTGAACATTTAGGTCATTTCGTCCTCCCTACGCTTATTCTCGTCCAATTAGGGTTTTTAACCAATCTTGTGCATCCAATAATTACATTTGTCTCATTGGTTGAAATTTAGCTCACTTTCGTCCTCCCTAGGCTTATTCTCGTCCAATTAGGGTTTTTAACCCATCTTGTGCATCCAATAAGTGATTTTGTGTCATTTGTTGAATATTTAGGTCATTTTCCTCCTCCCTAGGCTTATTCTCGTCCATTTAGGGTTTTTAACCAATCTTGTGCATCCAATAAGTGATTTTGTGTCATTGGTTAAACATTTAGGTCATTTTCGTCCTCCCTAGGCTTATTCTCGTCCAATTAGGGTTTTTAACCAATCTTGTGCATCCAATAAGTACATTTGTGTCATTGGTTGAACATTTAGGTCATTTTCGTCCTCCCTAGGCTTATTCTCTTCCAATTAGGGTTTTGAACCAATCTTGTGCATCCAATAAGTACATTTGTGTCATTGGTTGAACATTTAGGTCATTTTCGTCCTCCCAAGGCTTATTCTCGTCCAATTAGGGTTTTTAACCAATCTTGTGCATCCAATAAGTACATTTGTGTCATTGGTTGAACATTTAGGTCATTTTCGTCCTCCCATGGCTTATTCTCGTCCAATTCGGGTTTTTAACCAATCTTGTGCATCCAATAAGTACATTTGTGTCATTGGTTGAACATTTAGGTCATTTTCGTCCTCCCAAGGCTTATTCTCGTCCAATTAGGGTTTTTAACCAATCTTGTGCATCCAATAAGTACATTTGTGTCATTGGTTGAACATTTAGGTCATTTTCGTCCTCCCAAGGCTTTTTCTCGTCCAATTAGGGTTTTTAACCAATCTTGTGCATCCAATAAGTACATTTGTGTCATTGGTTGAACATTTAGGTCATTTTCGTCCTCCCAAGGTTTATTCTCCTCCAATTAGGGTTTTTAACCAATCTTGTGCATCCAATAAGAACATTTGTGTCATTGGTTGAACATTTAGGTCATTTTCGTCCTTCCAAGGCTTATTCTCGTCCAATTAGGGTTTTTAACCAATCTTGTGCATCCAATAAGTACATTTGTGTCATTGGTTGAACATTTAGGTCATTTTCGTCCTCCCAAGGCTTATTCTCGTCCAATTAGGGTTTTTAACCAATCTTGTGCATCCAATAAGTACATTTGTGTCATTGGTTGAACATTTAGGTCATTTTCGTCCTCCCAAGGTTAATTCTCGTCCAATTAGGGTTTTTAACCAATCTTGTGCATCCAATAAGTACATTTGTTTTATTGGTTGAACATTTAGGTCATTTTCGTCCTCCCAAGGCTTATTCTCTTCCAATTAGGGTTTTTAACCAATCTTGTGCATCCAATAAGTACATTTGTGTCATTGGTTGAACATTTAGGTCATTTTCGTCCTCCCAAGGCTTATTCTCGTCCAATTAGGGTTTTTAACCAATCTTGTGCATCCAATAAGTACATTTGTGTCATTCGTTGAATATTTAGGTCATTTTCATCCTCCCAAGGCTTATTCTCGTCCAATTAGGGTTTTTAACCAATCTTGTGCATCCAATAAGTACATTTGTGTCATTGGTTGAACATTTAGGTCATTTTCGTCCTCCCAAGGCTTATTCTCGTCCAATTAGGGTTTTTAACCAATCTTGTGCATCCAATAAGTACATTTGTGTCATTGGTTGGACATTTAGGTCATTTTCGTCCTCCCAAGGCTTTTTCTCGTCCAATTAGGGTTTTTAACCAATCTTGTGCATCCAATAAGTACATTTTTGTCATTGGTTGAACATTTAGGTCATTTTCGTCCTCCCAAGGCTTACTCTCGTCCAATTAGGGTTTTTAACCAATCTTGTGCATCCAATAATTACATTTGTGTCATTGGTTGAACATTTAGGTCATTTTCGTCCTCCCAAGGCTTATTCTCGTCCAATTAGGGTTTTTAACCAATCTTGTGCATCCAATAAGTACATTTGTGTCATTGGTTGAACATTTAGGTCATTTTCGTCCTCCCAAGGCTTATTCTCGTCCAATTAGGGTTTTTAACCAATCTTGTGCATCCAATAAGTACATTTGTGTCATTGGTTGAACATTTAGGTTATTTTCGTCCTCCCAAGTCTTTTTCTTGTCCAGTTAGGGTTTTTAACCAATCTTGTGCATCCAATAAGTACATTTGTGTCATTGGTTGAACATTTAGGTCATTTTCGTCCTCCCAAGGCTTATTCTCGTCCAATTAGGGTTTTTAACCAATCTTGTGCATCCAATAAGTACATTTGTGTCATTGGTTGAACATTTAGGTCATTTTTCATCCTCCCAAGGCTTATTCACGTTCAATTAGGGTTTTTAACCAATCATTTGCATCCAATAAGTACATTTGTATCATTGGTTGAACATTTAGGTCATTTTCATCCTCCCAAGGCTTATTCGCGTCCAATTAGGGTTTTTAACCAATCTTGTGCATCCAATAAGTGATTTTGTGTCATTGGTTGAACATTTAGGTCATTTTCGTCCTCCCAAGGCTTATTCTCGTCCAATTAGGGTTTTTAACCAATCTTGTGCATCCAATAAGTACATTTGTGTCATTGGTCGAACATTTAGGACGTTTTCTACCTCCCAAGGCTTATTCTCGTCCAATTAGGCTTTTTAACCAATCTTGTGCATCCAAAAAGTGATTTTGTGTCATTGGTTGAACATTTAGGTCATATTCGTCCTCTCAAGGCTAATTCTCATCCAATTAGGGTTTTTAACCAATCTTGTGCATCCAATAAGTAATTTTGTGTCATTGGTTGAACATTTAGATCATTTTCGTCCTCCCAAGGCTTATTTCCATCCAATTAGGGTTTTTAACCAATCTTGTGCATCCAATAAGTACATTTGTGTCATTGGTTGCACATTTAGGTCATTTTCGACCTCCCAAGGCTTATTCTCGTCCAATTAAGGTTTTTAACCAATCTTGTGCATCCAATAAGTGATTTTGTGTCTTTGGTTGAACATTTAGGTCATTTTCGTCCTCCCAAGGCTTATTTTAATCCAATTAAGGTTTTTAACCAATCTTGTGCATCCAATAAGTACATTTGTGTCATTGGTTGAACATTTAGGTCATTTTTCGTCCTCCCAAGGCTTATTCTCGTCCAATGAGGGTTTTTAACCAATCTTGTGCATCTAATAAGTGATTTTGTGTCATTGGTTGAACATTTAGGTCATTTTCGTCCTCCCTTGGCTTATTCTCGTCCAATTAGGGGTTTTAACCAATCTTGTGCATCCAATAAGTACATTTGTGTCATTGGTTGAACATTTAGGTCATTTTTCGTCCTCCCAAGGCTTATTCTCGTCCAATTAGGGTTTTTAACCAATCTTGTGCATCTAATAAGTGATTTTGTGTCATTGGTTGAACGTTTAGGTCATTTTTGTCCTCCCAAGGCTTATTCTCATCCAATTAGGGTTTTTAACCAATCTTGTGCATCCAATAAGTTATTTTGTGTCATTGATTGAACATTTACGTCTTTTTCGTCCTCCCAAGGCTTATTCTCGTCCAATTAGGGTTTTTAACCAATCTTGTGCATCCAAAAAGTACATTTGTGTCATTGGTTGAACATGTAGGTCATTTTCGACCTCCCAAGGCTTATTCTCGTCCAATTAGGGTTTTTAATCAATCTTGTGCATCCAATAAGTGATTTTGTGTCATTGGTTGAACATTTAGGTCATATTCGTCCTCCCAAGGCTTATTCTCATCCAATTAGGGTTTTTAACCAATCTTGTGCATCCAATAAGTGATTTTGTGTCATTGGTTGAACATTTAGGTCATTTTCATCCTCCCAAGGTTTATTTTCGTCCAATTAGGGTTTTTAACCAATCTTGTGCATCCAATAAGTACATTTGTGTCATTGGTTGAACATTTAAGTCATTTTCGTCCTCCCAAGGCTTATTCTCGTCCAATTAGGGTTTTTAACCAATCTTGTGCATCCAATAAGTACATTTGTGTCATTGGTTGAATATTTAGGTCATTTTCTACCTCCCAAGGCTTATTCTCGTCCAATTAGGCTTTTTAACCAATCTTGTGCATCCAATAAGTGATTTTGTGTCATTGGTTGAACATTTAGGTCATTTTCGTCCTCCCAAGGCTTATTCTCGTCCAATTAGGGTTTTTAACCAATCTTGTGCATCTAATAAGTGATTTCGTGTCATTGGTGGAACATTTAGGTCATTTTCGTCCTCCAAATACTTATTCTATTCCAATTAGGGTTTTTAACCAATCTAGTGCATCCAATAAGTGATTTTGTGTCATTGGTTGAACATTTAGGTCATTTTCGTCCTCCCAAGGCTTATTCTCGTCCAATTAGGGTTTTTAACCAATCTTGTGCATCCAATAAGTGATTTTGTGTCATTGGTTGAACATTTAGGTCATTTTCGTCCTCCCAAGGCTTATTCTCGTCTAATTAGGGTTTTTAACCAATCTTGTGCATCCAATAAGTGCATTTGTGTCATTGGTTGAACATTTAGGTCATTTTCGTCCTCCCAAGGCTTATTCTCGTCCAATTAGGGTTTTTAACCAATCTTGTGCATCCAATAAGTTATTTTGTGTCATTGGTTGAACATTTAGGTCATTTTGTCCTCCCTAGGCTTATTCTCGTCCATTTATGGTTTTTAACTAATCTTGTGCATCCAATAAGTACATTTGTGTCATTGGTTGAACATTTAGGTCATTTTCGTCCTCCCAATGCTTATTCTCGTCCAATTAGTGTTTTTAACCAATCTTGTGCATCCAATAAGTAATTTTGTGTCATTGGTTGAACATTTAGGTCATTTTCGTCCTCCCAAGGCTTATTCTCGTCCAATTAGGGTTTTTAACCAATCTTGTGCATCCAATAAGTGATTTTGTGTCATTGGTTGAACATTTAGGTCATTTTCGTCCTCCCAAGGCTTATTCTCGTCCAGTTAGGGTTTTTAACCAATCTTGTGCATCCAGTAAATAATTTTGTGTCATTGGTTGAACATTCAGGTCATTTTCGTCCTCCCAAGGCTTATTCTCTTCCAATTAGGGTTTTTAACCAATCTTGTGCGTCCAATAAGTGATTTTGTGTCATTGGTTGAACATTCAGGTCATTTTCGTCCTCCCAAGGCTTATTCTCTTCCAATTAGGGTTTTTAACCAATCTTGTGCATCCAATAAGTGATTTTGTGTCATTGGTTGAACATTTAGGTCATTTTCGTCCTCCCAAGGCTTATTCTCGTCCAATTAGGGTTTTTAACCAATCTTGTGCATCCAATAAGTGATTTTGTGTCATTGGTTGAACATTTAGGTCATTTTCGTCCTCCCAAGGCTTATTCTCGTCCAACTAGGATTTTTAACAAATCTTGTGCATCCAATAAGTGATTTTGTGTCATTGGTTGAACATTTAGGTCATTTTCGTCCTCCCAAGGCTTATTCTCGTCCAATTAGGGTTTTTAACCAATCTTGTGCATCCAATAAGTACAATTGTGTCATTGGTTGAACATTTAGGTCATTTTCGTCCTCCCAAGGCTTTTTCTCGTCCAATTATGGTTTTTAACCAATCTTGTGCATCCAATAAGTACATTTGTGTCATTGGTTGAACATTTAGGTCATTTTCGTCCTCCCAAGGCTTATTCTCGTCCAATTAGGGTTTTTAATCAATCTTGTGCATCCAATAAGTACAGTTGTGTCATTGGTTGAACATTTAGGTCATTTTCGTTCTCCCAAGGCTTATTCTCGTCCAATTAGGGTTTTTAACCAATCTTGTGCATCCAATAAGTACATTTGTGTCATTGGTTGAACATTTAGGTCATTTTCGTCCTCCCAAGGCTTATTCTCGTCCAATTAGGGTTTTTAACCAATCTTGTGCATCCAATAAGTACATTTGTGCAATTGGTTGAACATTTAGGTCATTTTCGTCCTCCCAAGGCTTATTCTCGTCCAATTAGGGTTTTTAACCAATCTTGTGCATCCAATAAGTGATTTTGTGTCATTGGTTGAACATTTAGGTCATTTTCGTCCTCCCAAGGCTTATTCTCGTCCAATTAGGGTTTTTAACAAATCTTGTGCATCCAATACGTACATTTGTGACATTGGTTGAACATTTAGGTCATTTTCGTCCTCCCAAGGCTTATTCTCGTCCAATTAGGGTTTTTAACCAATCTTGTGCATCCAATAAGTGATTTTGTGTCATTGGTTGAACATTTAGGTCATTTTCGTCCTCCCAAGGCTTATTCTCGTCCAATTACAGTTTTTAACCAATCTTGTGCATCCATTAAGTACATTTGTGTCATTGGTTGAACATTTAGGTCATTTTCGTCCTCCCAAGGCTTATTCTCGTCCAATTCGGGTTTTTAACCAATCTTGTGCATCCAATAAGTACATTTGTGTCATTGGTTGAACATTTACGTCATTTTCGTCCTCCCAAGGCTTATTCTCGTCCAGTTACGGTTTTTATCCAATCTTGTGCATCCAATAAGTGATTTTGTGTCATTGGTTGAACATTTAGGTCATTTTCGTCCTCCCAAGGCTTATTCTCGTCCAATTAGGGTTTTTAACCAATCTTGTGCATCCAATAAGTGATTTTGTGTCATTGGTTGAACATTTAGGTCATTTTCGTCCTCCCAAGGCTTATTCTCGTCCAATTAGGGTTTTTAACCAATCTTGTGCATCCAATAAATGATTTTGTGTCATTGGTTGAACATTTATGTCATTTTTGTCCTCCCAAGGCTTATTCTCGTCCAATTAGGGTTTTGAACCAATCTTGTGCATCCAATAAGTACATTTGTGTCATGGGTTAATCATTTAAGTCATTTTCGTCCTCCCAAGGCTTATTCTCGTCCAATTAGGGTTTTTAACCAATCTTTTGCATCCAATAAGTACATTTGTGTCATTGGTTGAACATTTAGGTCATTTTCGTCCTCCCAAGGCTTATTCTCGTCCAATTAGGGTTTTTAACCAATCTTGTGCATCCAATAAGTGATTTTGTGTCATTGGTTGAACATTTAGGTCATTTTCGTCCTCCCAAGGCTTATTCTCGTCCAATTAGGGTTTTATACCAATCTTGTCCATCCAATAAGTACATTTGTGTCATTGGTTGAACATTTAGGTCATTTTCGTCCTCCCAAGGCTTATTCTCGTCCAATTAGGGTTTTTAACCAATCTTGTGCATCCAATAAGTACATTTATGTGATTGGTTGAACATTTAGGTCATTTTCTTCCTCCCAAGGCTTATTCTCGTCCAATTAGGGTTTTTAACCAATCTTGTGCATCCAATAAGTACATGTGTGTAAATTGTTGAACATTTAGGTCATTTTCGTCCTCCCAAGGCTTATTCTCGTCCAATTAGTACATTTATGTACCAATCTTGCGCATCCAATAAGTACATTTGTGTCATTGGTTGAACATTTAGGTCATTTTCGTCCTCCCAAGGCTTATTCTCGTCCAATTAGGGTTTCTAACCAATCTTGTGCATCCAATAAGTACATTTGTGTCATTGGTTGAACATTTAGGTCATTTTCATCCTCCCAAGGCTTATTCTCGTCCAATTAGGGTTTTTAAACAATCTTGTGCATCCAATAAGTACATTTGTGTCATTGGTTGAAAATTTAGGTCATTTTTCGTCCTCCCAAGGCTTATTCTCGTCCAATTATGGTTTTTAACCAATCTTGTGCATCTAATAAGTAATTTTGTGTCATTGGTTTAACATTTAAGTCATTTTCATCCTCCCTTGGCTTATTCTCGTCCAATTAGGGTTTTTAACCAATCTTGTGCATCCAATAAGTACATTTGTGTCATTGGTTTAACATTTAGGTCATTTTTCGTCCTCCCAAGGCTTATTCTCGTCCAATTAGGGTTTTTAACCAATCTTGTGCATCTAATAAGTGATTTTGTGTCATTGGTTGAACATTTAGGTCATTTTTGTCCTCCCAAGGCTTATTCTCATCCAATTAGGGTTTTTAACCAATCTTGTGCATCCAATAAGTGATTTTGTGTAATTGATTGAACATTTACGTCATTTTCGTCCTCCCAAGGCTTATTCTCGTCCAATTAGGGTTTTTAACCAATCTTGTGCATCCAATAAGTGATTTTGTGTCATTAGTTGAACATTTTGGTCATTTTCGTCCTCCCAAGGCTTATTCTCGTCCAATTTGGGTTTTTAACCAATCTTGTGCATCCAATAAGTACATTTGTGTAATTGGTTGAACATTTAGGTCATTTTCGTCCTCCCAAGGCTTATTCTCGTCCAATTAGGGTTTTTAATCAATCTTGTGCATCCAATAAGTGATTTTGTGTCATTGGTTGAACATTTAGGTCATATTCGTCCTCCCAAGGCTTATTCTCATCCAATTAGGGTTTTTAACCAATCTTGTGCATCCAATAAGTGATTTTGTGTCATTGGTTGAACATTTAGGTCATTTTCGACCTCCCAAGGCTTATTTTCGTCCAATTAGGGTTTTTAACCAATCTTGTGCATCGAATAAGTACATTTGTGTCATTGGTTGAACATTTAAGTTATTTTCGTCCTCCCAAGGCTTATTCTCGTCCAATTAGGGTTTTTAACCAATCTTGTGTATCCAATAAGTACATTTGTGTCATTGGTTGAACATTTAGGTCATTTTCGACCTCCCAAGGCTTATTCTCGTCCAATTAAGGTTTTTAACCAATCTTGTGCATCCAATAAGTGATTTTGTGTCATTAGTTGAACATTTAGGTCATTTTCGTCCTCCCAAGTCTTATTTTCATCCAATTAGGGTTTTTAACCAATCTTGTGCATCCAATAAGTACATTTGTGTCATTGGTTGAACATTTAGGTCATTTTTCGTCCTCCCAAGGCTTATTCTCGTCCAATTAGGGGTTTTAACCAATCTTGTGCATCTAATAAGTGATTTTGTGTCATTGGTTGAACATTTAGGTCATTTTGGTCCTCCCAAGGCTTATTCTCATCCAATTAGGGTTTTTAACCAATCTTGTACATCCAATAAGTGATTTTGTGTCATTAGTTGAACATTTTGGTCATTTTCGTCCTCCCAAGGTTTATTCTCGTCCAATTAGGGTTTTTAACCAATCTTGTGCATCTAATAAGTGATTTTGTGTCATTGGTTGAACATTTAGGTCATTTTTGTCCTCCCAAGGCTTATTCTCATCCAATTAGGGTTTTTAACCAATCTTGTGCATCCAATAAGTGATTTTGTGTAATTGATTGAACATTTACGTCATTTTCGTCCTCCCAAGGCTTATTCTCGTCCAATTAGGGTTTTTAACCAATCTTGTGCATCCAATAAGTGATTTTGTGTCATTAGTTGAACATTTAGGTCATTTTTCGTCCTCCCAAGGCTTATTCTCGTCCAATTAGGGTTCTTAACCAATCTTGTGCATCCAATAAATGATTTTGTATCATTGGTTGAACATTAAGGTCATTTTCGTCCTCCCAAGTCTTATTCTCGTCCAAATTAGGATTTTTAACCCATCTTGTGCATACAATAAGTGATTTTGTGTCATTGATTGAACATTTAGGTCATTTTTGGCCTCCCAAGGCTTATTCTCGTCCAATTTTGGTTTTTAACCAATCTTGTGCATCCAATAAGTGATTTTGTGTCATTGGTTGAACATTTAGGTCATTTTTGTCCTCCCAAGGCTTATTCTCGTCCAATTAGGATTTTTAACCAATCTTGTGCATCCATAAGTGATTTTGTGCTATTGGTTGAACATTTAGGTCATTTTCGACCTCCCAAGGCTTATTCTCGTCCAATTAGGGTTTTTAACCAATCTTGTGCATCCAATAAGTACATTTGTGTCATTAGTTGAACATTTAGATCATTTTCATCCTCTTAAGGCTTATTCGCGTCCAATTAGGGTTTTTAACTAATCTTGTGCATCCAATAAGTGATTTTGTGTCATTGGTTGAACATTTAGGTCATTTTCGTCCACCCAAGGCTTATTCTCGTCCAATTAGGGTTTTTAACCAATCTTGTGCATCCAATAAGTGATTTTGTGTCATTGATTGAACATTTAGGTCATTTTCGTCCTCCCTAAGCTTATTCTCGTCCAATTAGGGTTTTTAACCAATCTTGTGCATCCAATAAGTGATTTTGTGTCATTGGTTGAACATTTAGGTCATTTTCGTCCTCCCAAGGCTTATTCTCGTCCAATTAGGGTTTTTAACCAATCTAATGCATCAAATAAGTGATTTTGTGTCATTGGTTAAACATTTAGGTCATTTTTGTCCTCCCTAGGCTTATTCTCGTCCAATTAGGGTTTTTAACCAATCTTGTGCATCCAATAAGTACATTTGTGTCATTGGTTGAACATTTAGGTCATTTATGTCCTCCAAAAGCTTATTCTCGTCCAATTAGGGTTTTTAACCAATCTTGTGCATCCAATAAGTGATTTTGTGACATTGGTTTAACTTTTAGGTCATTTTCGTCCTCCCTAGGCTTATTCTCGTCCAATTAGGGTTTTTAACCAATCTTGTGCATCCAATAAGTGATTTTGTGTCATTGGTTGAACATTTAGGTCATTTTCGTCCTCCCTAGGCTTATTCTCGTCCAATTAGGGTTTTTTACCAATCTTGTGCATCCAATAAGTGATTTTGTGCCATTGGTTGAACATTTAGGTCATTTCCGTCCTCCCAAGGCTTATTCTCGTCCAATTAGGGTTTTTAACCAATCTTGTGCATCCAATAAGTACATTTGTGTCATTGGTTGAACATTTAGGACATTTATGTCCTCCCTAGGCTTATTCTCGTCCAATTAGGGTTTTTAACCAATCTTGTGCATCCAATAAGTACATTTGTGTCATTGGTTGAACATTTAGGTCATTTTCGTCCTCCCAAGGCTTATTCTCGTCCAATTAGGGTTTTTAACCAATCTTGTGCATCCAATAAGTGATTTAGTGTCATTGGTTGAACAATTAGGTCATTTTCGTCCTCCCTAGGCTTATTCTCGTCCAATTAGGGTTTTTAACCAATCTTGTGCATCCTATAAGTACATTTGTGTCATTGGTTGAACATTTTGGTCATTTTCGTCCTCCCTAGGCTTATTCTCGTCCAATTAGGGTTTTTAACCAATCTTGTGCATCCAATAAGTGATTTTGTGTCATTGGTTGAACATTTAGGTCATTTTCGTCCTTCCAAGGCTTATTATCGTCCAATTAGGGTTTATAACAAATCTTGGGCATCCAATAATTACATTTGTGTCATTGGTTGAACATTTAGGTCATTTTCGTCCTCCCAATGCTTATTCTCGTCCAATTAGGGTTTTTAACCAATCTTGTGCATCCAATAAGTGATTTTGTGTCATTGGTTGAACATTTAGGTCATTTTCGTCCTCCCAAGGCTTATTCTCGTCCAATTAGGGTTTTTAACCAATCTTGTGCATCCAATAAGTACATTTGTGTCATTGGTTGAACATTTAGGTCATTTTCGTCCTCAAAGGCTTATTCTCGTCCAATTAGGGGTTTTAACAAATCTTGTGCATCCAATAAGTGATTTTGTGTCATTGGTTGAACATTTAGGTCATTTTCGTCCTCCCAAGGCTTATTCTCCTCCAATTAGGGTTTTTAACCAATCTTGTGCATCCAATAAGTGATTTTGTGTCATTGGTTGAAGATTTAGGTCATTTTCGTCCTCCCGAGGCTTATTCTCGTCCAATTAGGGTTTTTAACCAATCTTGTGCATCCAATAAGTACATTTGTGTCATTGGTTGAACATTTAGGTCATTTTCGTCCTCCCAAGGCTTATTCTCGTCCAATTAGGGTTTTTAACCAATCTTGTGGATCCAATAAGTGATTTTGTGTCAATGGTTGAACATTTAGGTCATTTTCGTCCTCCCAAGGCTTATTCTCGTCCAATTAGGGTTTTTAACCAATCTTGTGCATCCAATAAGTGATTTTGTGTCATTGGTTGAACATTTAGGTCATTTTCGTCCTCCGAATGCTTATTCTCATCCAATAAGGGTTTCTAACCAATCTTGTGCATCCAATAAGTACATTTGTGTCATTGGTTGAACATTTAGGTCATTTTCGTCCTCCCAAGGCTTATTCTCGTCCAATTAGGGTTTTTAACCAATCTTGTGCATCCAATAAGTGATTTTGTGTCATTGGTTGAACATTTAGGTCATTTTCGTCCTCCCAAGGCTTATTCTCGATTAATTAGGGTTTTTAAGCAATCTTGTGCATCCAATAAGTACATTTGTGTCATTGGTTGAACATTTAGGTCATTTTCGTCCTCCCAAGGCTTATTCTCGTCCAATTAGGGTTTTTAACCAATCTTGTGCATCCAATAAGTGATTTTGTGTCATTGGTTGAACATTTAGGTCATTTTCGCACTCCCAAGGCTTATTCTCGTCCAATTAGGGTTTTTAACCAATCTTGTGCATCCAATAAGTACATTTGTGTCATTGGTTGAACATTTAGGTCATTTTCGTCCTCCCAAGGCTTATTCTCGTCCAATTAGGGTTTTTAACCAATCTTGTGCATCCAATAAGTACATTTGCGTCATTAGTTGAACATTTAGGTCATTTTCGTCCTCCCAATGCTTATTCTCGTCCAATTAGGGTTTTTAACCAATCTTGTGCATCCAATAAGTACATTTGTGTCATTGGTTGAACATTTAGGTCATTTTCGTCCTCCCAAGGCTTATTCTCGTCCAATTAGGGTTTTTAACCAATCTTGTGCATCCAGTAAGTGATTTTGTGTCATTGGTTGAACATTTAGGTCATTTTCGTCCTCCGAAGGCTTATTCTCATCCAATTAGGGTTTTTAACCAATATTGTGCATCCAATAAGTGATTTTGTGTCATTGGTTGAACATTGAGGTCATTTTCGTCCTCCGAAGGCTTATTCTTATCCAATTAGGGTTTTTAACCAATCTTGTGCATCCAATAAGTACATTTGTGTCATTGGTTGAACATTTAGGTCATTTTCGTCCTCCCAATGCTTATTCTCGTCCAATTAGGGTTTTTAACCAATCTTGTGCATCCAATAAGTCATTTTGTGTAACTGGTTGAACATTTAGGTCATTTTCGTCCTCCTTAGGCTTATTTATGTCCAATTAGGGTTTTTAACCAATCTTGTGCATCCAATAAGTACATTTGTGTCATTGGTTGAACATTTAGGTCATTTTCGTCCTCCCAAGGCTTATTCTCGTCCAATTAGGGTTTTTAACCAATCTTGTGCATCCAATAAGTGATTTTGTGTCATTGGTTGAACATTTAGGTTATTTTCGTCTTCCCAAGGCTTATTCTCGTCCAATTAGGGTTTTTAACCAATCTTGTGCATCCAATAAGTACATTTGTGTCATTGGTTGAACATTTAGGTCATTTTCGTCCTCCCAAGGCTTATTCTCGTCCAATTAGGGTTTTTAACCAATCTTGTGCATCCAATAAGTGATTTTGTGTCATTGGTTGAACATTTAGGTCATTTTCGTCCTCCCAAGGCTTATTCTCGTCCAATTAGGGTTTTTAACCAATCTTGTGCATCCAATAAGTGATTTTGTGTCGTTGGATGAACAATTAGGTCATTTTCGTCCTCCCAAGGCTTACTCTCGTCCAATTAGGGTTTTTAACCAATCTTGTGCATCCAATAAGTACATTTGTGTCATTGGTTGAACATTTAGGTCATTTTCGTCCTCCCAAGGCTTATTCTCGTCCAATTAGGGTTTTTAACCAATCTTGTGCATCCAATAAGTGATTTTGTGTCATTGGTTGAACATTTAGGTCATTTTCGTGCTCCCAAGGCTTATTCCCGTCCAATTAGGGTTTTTTACCAATCTTATCCATCCAATAAGTACATTTGTGTCATTGATTGAACATTTAGGTCATTTTCGTCCTCCCAAGGCTTATTCTCATCCAATTAGGGTTTTTAACCAATCTTGTGCATCCAATAAGTACATTTATGTGATTGGTTGAACATTTAGGTCATTTTCTTCCTCCCAAGGCTTATTCTCGTCCAATTAGGGTTTTTAACCAATCTTGTGCATCCAATAAGTACATTTGTGTCATTGGTTGAACATTTAGGTCATTTTCGTCCTCCCAAGGCTTATTCTCGTCCAATTAGGGTTTTTAACCAATCTTGTGCATCCAATAAGTAGATTTTTGTCATTGGTTGAACATTTAGGTCATTTTAGTCCTCCCAAGGCCTATTCTCGTCCAATTAGGGTTTTTAACCAATCTTGTGCATCCAATAAGTACATTTGTGTCATTGGTTGAACATTTAGGTCATTTTCATCCTCCCAAGGCTTATTCTCGTCCAATTAGGGTTTTTAACCAATCTTGTGCATCCAATAAGTACATTTGTGTCATTGGTTGAACATTTAGGTCATTTTTCGTCCTCCCATAGCTTATTCTCGTCCAATTAGGGTTTTTAACCAATCTTGTGCATCCAATAAGTGATTTTGTGTCATTGATTGAACATTTAGGTCATTTTCGTCCTCCCAAGGCTTATTCTCGTCCAATTAGGGTTTTTAACCAATCTTGTGCATCCAATAAGTGATTTTGTGTCATTGGTTGAACATTTAAGTCATATTCGTCCTCTCAAGGCTTATTCTCATCCAATTAGGGTTTTTAACCAATCTTGTGCATCCAATAAGTGATTTTGTGTCATTGGTTGAACAATTAGGTCATTTTCGTCCTCCCTAGGCTTATTCTCGTCCAATTAGGGTTTTTAACCAATCTTGTGCATCCAATAAGTGATTTTGTGTCATTGATTGAACATTTAGGTCATTTTCGTACTCCCTAGGCTTATTCTCGTCCAATTAGGGTTTTTCACCAATCTTGTGCATCCAATAAGTGATTTTGTGTCATTGATTGAATATTTAGGTCATTTTCGTCCTCCCAAGGCTTATTCTCGTCCAATTAGGTTTTTTAACCAATCTTGTGCATCCAATAAGTGATTTTGTGTCATTGGTTGAACATTTAGGTCTTTTTCGTCCTCCCAAGGCTTATTCTCGTCCAATTAGGGTTTTTAACCAATCTTGTGCATCCAATAAGTACATTTGTGTCATTGGTTGAACATTTAGGTCATTTTCATCCTCCCAAGGCTTATTCTCGTCCAATTAGGGTTTTTAACCAATCTTGTGCATCCAATAAGTACATTTGTGTCATTGGTTGAACATTTAGGTCATTTTTCGTCCTCCCATAGCTTATTCTCGTCCAATTAGGGTTTTTAACCAATCTTGTGCATCCAATAAGTGATTTTGTGTCATTGATTGAACATTTAGGTCATTTTCGTCCTCCCAAGGCTTATTCTCGTCCAATTAGGGTTTTTAACCAATCTTGTGCATCCAATAAGTGATTTTGTGTCATTGGTTGAACATTTAAGTCATATTCGTCCTCTCAAGGCTTATTCTCATCCAATTAGGGTTTTTAACCAATCTTGTGCATCCAATAAGTGATTTTGTGTCATTGGTTGAACATTTAGGTCATTTTTCGTCCTCCCAAGGCTTATTCTCGTCCAATTAGGGTTTTTAACCAATCTTGTGCATCTAATAAGTGATTTTGTGTCATTGGTTGAACATTTAGGTCATTTTCGTCCTCCCTTGGCTTATTCTCGTCCAATTAGGGTTTTTAATCAATCTTGTGCATCCAATAAGTGATTTTGTGTCATTGGTTGAACATTTAGGTCATATTCGTCCTCCCAAGGCTTATTCTCATCCAATTAGGGTTTTTAACCAATCTTGTGCATCCAATAAGTGATTTTGTGTCATTGGTTGAACATGTAGGTCATTTTCGTCCTCCCAAGGCTTATTTTCGTCCAATTAGGGTTTTTAACCAATCTTGTGCATCCAATAAGTACATTTGTGTCATTGGTTGAACATTTAAGTCATTTTCGTCCTGCCAAGGCTTATTCTCGTCCAATTAGGGTTTTTAACCAATCTTGTGCATCCAATAAGTACATTTGTGTCATTGGTTGAACATTTAGGTCATTTTTCGTCCTCCCAACGCTTATTCTCGTCCAATGAGGGTTTTTAACCAATCTTGTGCATTTAATAAGTGATTTTGTGTCATTGGTTGAACATTTAGGTCATTTTTCGTCCTCCCTAGGCTTATTCTCGTCCAATTAGGGTTTTTAACCAATCTTGTGCATCCAATAAGTGATTTTGTGTAATTGATTGAACATTTACGTCATTTTCGTCCTTTCAAGGCTTATTCTCGTCCAATTAGGGTTTTTAACCAATCTTGTGCATCCAATAAGTGATTTTGTGTCATTAGTTGAACATTTAGGTCATTTTCGTCCTCCCAAGGCTTATTCTCGTCCAATTAGGGTTTTTAACCAATCTTGTGCATCCAATAAGTACATTTGTGTCATTGGTTGAACATTTAAGTCATTTTCATCCTCCCAAGGCTTATTCTCGTCCAATTAGGGTTTTTAACCAATCTTGTGCATCCAATAAGTACATTTGTGTCATTGGTTGAACATTTAGGTCATTTTCTACCTCCCAAGGCTTATTCTCGTCCAATTAGGCTTTTTAACCAATCTTGTGCATCCAATAAGTGATTTTGTGTCATTGGTTGAACATTTAGGTCATTTTCGTCCTCCCAAGGCTTATTCTCGTCCAATTAGGGTTTTTAACCAATCTTGTGCATCCAATAAGGATATTTGTGTCATTGGTTGAACATTTAGGTCATTTTCGTCCTCCCTAGGCTTATTCTCGTCCAATTAGGGTTTTTAACCAATCTTGTGCATCCAATAAGTGATTTTGTGTCATTGGTTGAACATTTAGGTCATTTTCGTCCTCCCAAGGCTTATTCTCGTCCAATTAGGGTTTTTAACCAATGTTGTGCATCCAATAAGTACATTTGTGTCGTTGTTTGAACATTAAGGTCATTTTCGTCCTTCCAAGGCTTATTCTCGTCCAATTAGGGTTTTTAACCAATCTTATGCATCCAATAAGTGCATTTGTGTCATTGTTTGAACATTTAGGTCATTTTCGTCCTCCCAAGGCTTATTCTCGTCCAATTAGGGTTTTTAACGAATCTTGTGCATCCAATAAGTACATTTGTGTCATTGGTTGAACATTTAGGTCATTTTCGTCCTCCCAAGGCTTATTCTCGTCCAATTAGGGTTTTTAACCAATCTTGTGCATCCAATAAGTACATTTGTGTCATTGGTTGAACATTTAAGTCATTTTCGTCCTCCCAAGGCTTATTCTCGTCCAATTAGGGTTTTTAACCAATCTTGTGTATCCAATAAGTGATTTTGTGTCATTGGTTGAACATTTAGGTCATTTTCGTCCTCCCAAGGCTTATTCTCTTCCAATTAGGGATTTTAACCAATCTTGTGCATACAATAAGTGATTTTGTGTCATTGGTTGAACATTTAGGTCATTTTCGTTCTCCCAAGGCTTATTCTCGTCCAATTAGGGTTTTTAACCAATCTTGTGCATCCAATAAGTACATTTGTGTCATTGGTTGAACATTTAAGTCATTTTCGTCCTCCCAAGGCTTATTCTCGTCCAATTAGGGTTTTTAACCAATCTTGTTCATCCAATAAGTGATTTTGTGTCATTGGTTGAACATTTAGGTCATTTTCGTCCTCCCAAGGCTTGTTCTCGTCCAATTAAGGTTTTTAACCAATCCTGTGCATCCAATAAATACATTTTTGTCATTGGTTGAACATTTGGGTCATTTTCGTCCTCCCAAGGCTTATTTTCGTCCAATTAGAGTTTTTAACCAATCTTGTGCATTCAATAACTGATTTTGTGTCATTGGTTGAACATTTAGGTCATTTTCGTCCTCCCTAGACTTATTCTCGTCCAATTAGGGTTTTTAACCAATCTTGTGCATCCAATAAGTGATTTTGTGTCATTGGTTGAACATTTAGGTCATTTTCGTCCTCCCAAGGCTTATTCTCTTCCAATTAGGGTTTTTAACCAATCTTGTGCATCCAATAAGTACATTTGTGTCATTGGTTGAACATTTAGGTCATTTTCGTCCTCCTTACGCTTATTCTCGTCCAATTAGGGTTTTTAACCAATCTTGTGCATCCAATAAGTGATTTTGTGTCATTGATTGAACATTTAGGTCATTTTCGTCCTCCCAAGGCTTATTCTCGTCCAATTAGGGTTTTTAACCAATCTTGTGCATCCAATAAGTACATTTGTGTCATTGGTTGAACATTTAGGTCATTTTCGTCCTCCAAAGGCTTATTCTCGTCCAATTAGGGTTTTTAACCAATCTTGTGCATCCAATAAGTACATTTGTGTCATTGGTTGAACATTTAAGTCATTTTCGTCCTCCCAAGGCTTATTCTCGTCCAATTAGGGTTTTTAACCAATCTTATGCATCCAATAAGTGATTTTGTGACATTGGTTGAACATTTAGATCATTTTCGTCCTCCCAAGGCTTATTCTCGTCCAATTAGGGTTTTTAACCAATCTTATGCATCCAATAAGTGCTTTTGTGACATTGGTTGAACATTTAGGTCATTTTCGTCCTCCCAAGGCTTATTCTCGTCCAATTAGGGTTTTTAACCAATCTTGTGCATCCAATAAGTACATTTGTGTCATTGGTTGAACATTTAGGTCATTTTCGTCCTCCCTATGCTTATTCTCGTCCAATTAGGGTTTTTAACCAATCTTGTGCATCCAATAAGTGATTTTGTGTCAATGGTTGAACATTTAGGTCATTTTCGTCCTCCCAAGGCTTATTCTCGTCCAATTAGGGTTTTTAACCAATCTTGTGCATCCAATAAGTGATTTTGTGTCATTGGTTGAACATTTAGGTCGTTTTCGTCCTCCCAAGGCATATTCTTGTCCAATTAGGGATATTAACCAATCTTGTGCATACAATTAGTGATTTTGTGTCATTGGTTGAACATTTAGGTCATTTTCGCCCTCCCAAGGCTTATTCTCGTCCAATTAGGGTTTTTAACCAATCTTGTGCATCCAATAAGTGATTTTTTGTCATTTGGTTGAACATTTAGGTCATTTTCGTCCTCCCAAGGCTTATTCTCGTCCAATTAGGGTTTTTAACCAATCTTGTGCATCCAATAAGTACATTTGTGTCATTGGTTGAACATTTAAGTCATTTTCGTCCTCCCAAGGCTTATTCTCGTCCAATTAGGGTTTTTAACCAATCTTGTGCATCCAATAAGTGATTTTGTGTCATTGATTGAACATTTAGGTCATTTTCGTCCTCCCAAGGCTTATTCTCGTCCAATTAGGGTTTTTAACCAATCTTGTGCATCCAATAAGTACATTTGTGTCATTGGTTGAACATTTAGGTCATTATCGTTCTCCCAAGGCTTATTGTCGTCCAATTAGGGTTTTTAACCAATCTTGTGCATCCAATAAGTGATTTTGTGCCATTGGTTGAACATTTAGGTCATTTTCGTCCTCCCAAGGCTTATTCTCGTCCAATTAGGGTTTTTAACCAATCTTGTGCATCCAATAAGTACATTTGTGTCGTTGGTTAACCATTTAGGTCATTTTCGTCCTCCTTAGGCTTATTCTCGTCCAATTAGGGTTTTTAACCAATCTTGTGCATCCAATAAGTGATTTTGTGTCATTGATTGAACATTTAGGTCATTTTCGTCCTCCCAAGGCTTATTCTCGTCCAATTAGGGTTTTTAATCAATCTTGTGCATCCAATAAATGATTTTGTGTCATTGGTTGAACATTTAGGTCAAATTCGTCCTCCCAAGGCTTATTCTCATCCAATTAGGGTTTTTAACCAATCTTGTGCATCCAATAAGTGATTTTGTGTCATTGGTTGAACATTTAGGTCATTTTCGTCCTCCCAAGGCTTATTTTCGTCCAATTAGGGTTTTTAACCAATCTTGTGCATCCAATAAGTGATTTTGTGTCATTGGTTGAACATTTAGGTCATTTTCGTCCTCCCAAGGTTTATTTTCGTCCAATTAGGGTTTTTAACCAATCTTGTGCATCCAATAAGTACATTTGTGTCATTGGTTGAACATTTAAGTCATTTTCGTCCTCCCAAGGCTTATTCTCGTCCAATTAGGGTTTTTAACCAATCTTGTGCATCCAATAAGTACATTTGTGTCATTGGTTGAATATTTAGGTCATTTTCTACCTCCCAAGGCTTATTCTCGTCCAATTAGGCTTTTTAACCAATCTTGTGCATCCAATAAGTGATTTTGTGTCATTGGTTGAACATTTAGGTCATTTTCGTCCTCCCAAGGCTTATTCTCGTCCAATTAGGGTTTTTAACCAATCTTGTGCATCTAATAAGTACATTTGTGTCATTGGTCGAACATTTACGACGTTTTCTACCTCCCAAGGCTTATTCTCGTCCAATTAGGCTTTTTAACCAATCTTGTGCATCCAATAAGTGATTTTGTGTCATTGGTTGAACATTTAGGTCATATTCGTCCTCTCAAGGCTTATTCTCATCCAATTAGGGTTTTTAACCAATCTTGTGCATCCAATAAGT